>SNQJ01S0027777.1:103256-123226 GCA_010110895.2 Picea sitchensis
GACTTCTAAGCATTGAAGTTGGAGGCCCCTTCAAGCCTATCTTCTGCTTTGACTGAAGATGAGGCCATGCTGAGTTTTGGATCAGATTATGAAATTGATTTACTGCTGATCTGCAAAACAAACCCTAAGAAGTGGATCTACGCAGGCTCAAGTCTGCAATTCTTGAGCTCTTTTCACGCCCTAAGCTCTGATACCATGTTAGAATTAGGGAAAAAAAATAGAAAAACAATAATGCTTCTAATTTCTGTTCACTAGATCAACACATATGAGAAAAGATATAAACAGATCTAAATTAAATTCCGAGTATAAACAAAATTTCCGAGTGTAAAAACAAACCTTTAGCTTACCTTCTGGTCAATGAAGGATGTACCTGTCACATGTGTGAATGTAGACCTCTTGAATATGCTCAGAAAATTAGTTTAGGTTCATGGATCAAACCTCTAGGGTTTGATCTCTGTCATATAGCCTGAAGGACAGTTTTGCCAAGGTATAGACCACAAAAAGGATGCTGTCCACAGCTGAGACAATAACACCCTCCACAGAAAAGAAGACAACACAGGGATAAAACCCCAACACGAGGGACATCAAGAATTCTCCATAGAAAAGATATACAACATTGGGATGAAGGGGACAACAAGTAGAATACCCCCACAGGAGCCCCAATAGCCCTAACTTAGATAGTGACAACCAAGAGGAGGGGCCGCGACTCTCACACACCAATCTGGCAACTCGGAAAAGGGGCTACGACACCCGTACTCATGTCCGTGGCTCTTGTAGACAGGTTCGACAACCAAAGGAGGCACCAAATGCACCTCAGCTCTAGTAGACAGGTCCGACAGTCAGAGGAGGCACCACATGCACCTCATATACCAACAAACAATCAAGAAGAAGCTCCCAACCAACAATAAGACCAAGCAAAAATACCTCAGATCTGAAACTGATAAACCAAAGGAGAGGCCGCACCAACACAAAGAGAGTAACTGAGGTAGCTGCAACAAATAGGAGAGTGAGGAGAGAGTGTAAGTAAAAATGCTAGACGGTAGGGTTCTTTTTATAGCTAGGGAGAGGGGTTAGGGCTAATAAAAATATAAGTAAATATTGAAAATTTAATTAATATAAATATTAATTAAATGTCAATTAATATTAAAGTAAATTATAAAAACCCTCACCACATAAAACAAGAGGGAAAACACGACAACAAGCAAAGGGGGAACCTTTTAAGACAAAGTCAAGGGGGGTAAAACATGTCCACATGAGTCTCATAATGACTTATAAACTTTATCATCACTGCATAAGAGGGTACATCAACAATGTGGTCATGTCCATCTTCATAGGCACTCCTAGGTCTCATGGACCATCCTGGGAGAGAAGAAGAGGATCACACATCAACAAATCCTGGGATTTCACCAAGATCTACCTGGTCAAAGACCAGGTTGCCTCAGAACACATCTGGGGGCCCTAAAACACATCTAGGGTCTTATCCACCAAGGTACAAGACCAAGGATCAACCCATGCATTAAGAAAAGGTTCCCTGGAACACATCTAGGGGCCCTAGAACACATCTAGGGACTTACTGCTTGGTCCTAGACCAAGAACCCCAGTGATATACTGGGGGGCCCTCACTAGGGTCTTTTGCCATGGCTCTCACTGCTTGGTCTCATACCAAGAAACCCCAGGAGTGTATTGGGGGCCCTAGTCCTCAACTAGGGTCTTATGCCATCCTTCTGGAGAATGGCTCTTATAGCTGCACTAATTTCAACATAACATCAACTTATAACATTGTCATCAAATGAACAACCATAACATCAACCTTCAAGTTTCAACATATAACATTTGTCATCAACAAACTGTAACATTTAACATCAATCATGAAGTGGAATAGAACATCATATTCATTACCAAATAGTTGTAAAATGCAATCAACAATTCAAACTTCAAAGGTATTAAACTTAAATTGTCATATAATTTTTACAAAATAGGCCATAATTGTTAACCTTGAATTTACCCTTGGTGAATTCAAGTGTTACCTTTATCATTGTTCGTGAGCACTTTGGAGATCACGTTGGATCTCTCCTTAGTCCATATTGATTGTTAGACATTGACGATTCGTGGACACACTTTCAATGTGTTCTATATCCATTATCTTTTACATCGAAGTTGTTAGATTTTAGTTTTAAGGTTTCGATTACATTATAGAGTTTGAGTTTCAGAGATCGATGTTTCTAGGGGGGATAGTATAGGATTGTGCTATTTTTAGCAGGTGTCTAGTTCATGCTTCCATTGGTTGAATGTGGTGTTTAATGATATATCCATGTTCCTTATTGCCACATGAGGTTAGTTGAGACTATTTTCCATGACATGTGAGTTGTCTCCGTAGATTGCTATTTTTTGTAGGTGGAGTTAGGCAGCCCAGATGGGAAAATAGCTAACTTATTCTTGTGCCTTGGCAAAATATGAGTCATATGCCTGTTTTCGTGGACATGCGAGGTGGTGCTACTTTTAGTAGTGTCTATTTTTAGATGTGCTATTTATAGTAAGTGTTCCCACATGCAGTATTTTGGTACTCTAGGTTCAATTGAAAAATTTACTATTTGAGTAAATTTCTATTTTTAGTAGGCATTGTGTTGGGAGGGCATGCATGTGAGTGGTCATTGATTCTATCCTTATTTGGTGATGGTGGTGAACTTTCAATTTTCCTTTGTTCTTATATTTGTGGAGGTGACTACTATTTTAAGTAGGTATCATGTCGCAGAAGAGCATGGTGATGTTTGGTGCCTTTTGATGGTTTAGTGGACTTCTCTTTAGTTTGGTGTTGTTTAGTTTGTTGGAGTCCTAAAAATTGCAAAGTCTACTGAATTTTGGGATGCAAAATTCTATTTTCCTCATATGAGGTTTGATGAGGTTGGAACCCCTCTCAAACATCTTGAAACAATTAAATTATAATATGAAAATTTTAAGTAAAAGTTTCCATTTTCTTTATATTTCCCTTTCTACCCTTTTATTTAAAGAAAGTGGAAGAAAGGGAAATATAAAGAAAATGGAAACTTTTGCTTGAAGAATTTTATATTATCATTCCAGGTTGTCTTGTGTATCAATCAATGTTGTATGTAGAGCTTGGGAAAGTGCACCCTACTCGGAGAATATTCAAATTTGACTCTTATCTGTATTTAAGGCTTGGGAGTGTTTTTTAAGATTTAGGGAGTGTCTCAAGAGCGTCGGGGAAGTGCTTTGGGAGCATCGCTCCTAGGGCACTCCTTGAGTGCTTCCCACAAGTGCAGGGAGTGCCTCAAAAATTCTGGGAGCGTGTTTCCAAGAAACACTCTCAGAGGGCACTTCTGGATTGCTACCTCTTGGAGTGGGCTTTGAGAGCGAAGCAGGGGGTGGGGGTGCCCCCTAGCAACGTAGGGTGGGACCTTTCAATGTATATTTTCCCCTAAAGTTTAAAGTTGACAACACACTAGAATTTGTGCTAGGACTGTCATCATACAAACCCGCACTTCTTGAGATAAAGTCTTAAGCTCAAGTGAGGCTTTGGTGTAACCAAGAGGGGGCCATTGTCACCTCACCAACCCTCTTCTACACTTTAGGTCGACTCTCCTCCGATTCAAGGGGGGCGTCCCTAGGATAGGATTGCAGGGATTTTGGGCAATGAGTTCAAAGGTGATATGAAGAGTAAATTCCAGCAAAACAAATTTGAATTGATTAAGAGAATAAAATTGATGGAATGATCGAAAACTAGTGTCTTTCCATTGGGCATACGAGGTCAACTAAGGCTCCTCTTTTAGAAGTTACAAATGAAACTAAAATGATAGTTAGTGTTGACCACTTCAAGCCCTACCAAATCATCCTAGTAGCCCAACAAGTTTCAAGTTGATCAAGGGGAAGATCCTCCACTAGAAATCCTCCAATAGTCTTGGGAAGGGACCTATCAAGAAGAAAGAAAGAGGGTGCACCACCAACACTTGAGAAGAAACACCACACTTGCAACCATTCCAAATAAAATACGACAAGGATTTAAAGAGACCACTTGCTCATCAACTCGACTCATAAGACCATTGATCCATGAACATCCATCAATTGCAAGGCATCACAAGATAAAATCTTCACGAGAGCACTCTAGCTAGCCATCCATAGCATAAAATAAATAGACAAAGAGTTTCCTCGAGAGAGTCTCCAAAATATTTTCAATTAATCCCCAAGGGATTTCTTCCCCAATCCAACCATGAATACAAATGAGGAAGGGCATCTCCTTTTATAGAGTGATGCTCACCTTCCTTTACAATAAAATAATATTATCTCATGTGAGATCCTCAAATCTAGCCTATGGAGGAGTAAAACACAATTTCCCTTGACCAACTAGTCAAAATACAATAAAAATAAAGTGGTCAAGCCACATGTACAATGATCAAGGTCAAATAACCCCCCAAGAGAGGGACATTTCCATTAAAGAGCGAGGAAAGTGAGTCAAATGTCAATGTGTAGCCTCCACAAGCTCAAAAAGGGGTGATGCTCAACCAAATCCTCAAATTATGCAAGTATACCACTCTAGGTCTCCTCCAAATGTGGATGTGTGGGCCTCCAAGGTGAAACATTTCCATAAATCATGAATAAGTTTCTTCAAGATGGGGCAGTACTTCAAATCAGCTCCAAATACCATGTTTTAGGCTAAAACTCTTCTCCAAATGTGCAATGCAAGGGTTTTATGGACCCTCGAATGTGGATGCATGGCTCTTCAAGGTGACAAGGGGTCAACAATCAATGAATATAACCCTCTAAAGATGATGAATTCTCAAAAACAGCTCCAACAAGCAAGGTGTGATGTCTCCAAGGGTGAATCCAACTCCTCTAATTAAGTAAACTACCTTCTCAAGTCATGGGAGGGTCAAATGAGACCATGTGTGCCAAAAAGTCCCCCCATGAGTCAATAATACATCCCTCTAAGGTGGACATCCTCTTAAGTAATGTGAAACATGCCACGAAATGTGTAAACAAAGTGGGAGATCCAAAATGTGGAACGTGGCATGGCATGAGAAACTCGATGCATGAAGAGAAATAACCCCACACTGCTTTTTTTGACTGCCTTGGGATCTGTGAATTGCCTCTACATAAGTGAAGATGCCTCGGGAACTATAAATTACCTTGGGAAATGTGAAGATGCCCAAAAACCTGAATATGCTCAAACCCTAGGGTGCTTGAACAAAGGGACTATACATCATCAAATATTACATTACTGATCAACAAATATGCCATCAAATTCTCCATCAATGTCCATGAAACCAACAAGTACACCAAATTTCTAAGGCTCTTAATGATGAAAATCACTAGGGTAGTGAAGAAATTCATTGGGATTATACCTGAGCAAAATGAGGGGTAACAAGGATCGTGGTGGACCAAGCTGAATGAAGGATCTTGGATCCGACCTCCATCCAGTGATAGCCCTTGAAATGATTCAGATTTGGAAAGTTGAAAACCCTTAGAAGTTGCCCTCCCTACTTCCAATCCTAAAGATGGACTAAGGTTTTGATGCCCTAGTTGTTAAGATGTGCTCGTTTAACCATAGACAATATCTCGGTATTGTCACCCAACCATAGGCATGCGACCACCCTCGAGCATCGTATCCTTGACAGATAGAATAATTCCGGAAGCAGTACCAGACCCAACATATAACTAAGAGATAGCGTATCTCTCTCTCTCCAAGAATAGCGCACCAATCAGAGAGTCCACAAACTAGAAACCAAGACCAAAAGTCCAGTTGCAGTAGTTGCAACTGCACTCCTCCTCCAGACTTGCGCACCACTTGACTTGTGTGAGTTGTGAGTGAGTGAATGACCAAATGAGCTCAAGCGCCCTTTGTTTATAGTGTTCTTTGTCCCCAGTCCAGGCCGACTTCTTCTTTTAGAGGCTAATACTTAAATATTAATTCTTTTATTGAGCCGACATGTCTTCTAGGGTTTCCACACATCTGTTTAGGGTTTCTATAGCTTCCGAAACATTCTAATCTATTCAGAGGTTACACATGGAGGTTAATACCTCCCGCAGCTACCGTAACATCAACACTCCATCCTAGCTAGGGAGGTATTAACAAGTAGCATCGTCATAGCCACACAAGCTATCTCATGATCACGTAGATCAACTCACAAGCAACATCACCACTATCAATATCATCTGATAGCATCAATTGCATCATCTTTCGAGGTCATACTCCATCTGAATAATCAGGCATGATGTTGAATAAGTCACTCACTCAATAGAGTGATACAAGGACCATTCTTCCAATCTGGACATACGTCTTGGAAGAATGACTGTCCCAATAGATGTTGAATGTCCTCAATGGCTCCAAGAACCATCCTCTCCACTGCATCATCTCTAAGCTGTATGATCATATCTAAGCTGTACTAGCATGATGCTCTGCATCATATCTAAGCTGTACTAGCATGATCATATCTAGCATGATGTGCAGTACCATCTACATCATCTCTAAGCCGTACTAGCATGGTGCCACTGCACCATCTCTAAGTTGTACTCGCATGATGTAGATCAATGCCTCTGCATCATCTCACTATCCATCTAGCTGACAATCATCTGCAACACTAGTGGTAGTCTCCATGGCAATCAGAACAATGCCATCCAATAGAACACAACTGTGTCTATCCATAGTAGTACACAACTACTATCTAGTGGTACACAACCACTCCTAGTAGCACACGACTACTAACCAGTGACACACAGTCACTACGAGTGGAGCACATCCACCACAGTAGCATACAACTACTGTCCAGAGACATACAGTCTCCACAACAATCAAATCATATCATCTAATATCATCCTGCATCAACAATGTCATCAATTGCATCACCTCTAAGCCGTACTAGCATGATGCGAATGCATCATATCTAAGTTGTACTGGCATGATCTAGAGTATCATCTACATCATCTCTAAGCCGTACTAGCATGACATATCTAGCATGATGTCAATGCATCATATCTAAGTTGTATGCCATATCTAAGCTGTACTCGCATGATGTAGATCAGTGCCTCACTGTGTCATCTCTAAGCTGTATGATCATCTCTAAGCTGTACTAGCATGACATATCTAGCATGATGCCAATGCATCATATCTAAGCTGTACTGACATGATCATATCTAGCATGACACAAGCCATCTGCATCACCTCTAAGCTGTATGGTCATCTCTAAGCTGTACTAGCATGAACATATCTAGCATGATGTCAATACATCATATCTAAGCTGTATGTCCATCTCTAAGTTGTATGAGCATGGCCATATCTAGCCTGATGCGACTCATAAGCATCGTCTCTAAGCTGTAATAGCATGAACATATCTAGTGTGATGTCAATACATCATATCTAAGTTGTATGTCCACCTCTAAGCTGTACTAGCACGATGCACCTCATGCCACTATATCATCCACAACTCCAACCATCTGTATCATATCTAAGCTGTACTAGCATTATCATAACTAGCATGATGCAAGCATCATCTCTAAGTTGTACTAGCATGATACGGATCCGTAGCTCACTGACAGTCCATGATGCCACATATCGACACTCACTCCCAACCGAGGAAGTCATCTCCTCCCTCTCAACCAAGGGAGCAATCTCCACAAGTCCCATCTTGACCCTTAAGTATGCAAACTTTATCTTGGACAAAGGCTTCGTCAAAATATTAGTTGTTTGCTCATTAGTGGAGATATAATGGAGAATCACTTCTCCCCTCTGGACTTCATCACGGAGAAAGTAGTACTTGATCTCAATGTGCTTCGACCTGTCATGGAACACCGGGTTCACTGAGAGCTTCACACAGCTGTGATTATCACAATATATCACAGTGGAATCCAACACCTGATCAAACAGTCCAGAAACCAGCTTACGGAGCCACACTGCTTCTGTACAAGCATCACAAGCTGCAATATACTCTGCTTTTGCAATGTTGAGTGCAACATACTTCTGTTTCTTGCTAGCCCATGATATCATAGCAGAGCCCAAATTGAAACGTATACTAGAAGTACTCTTTCTGTCATCTGCACTCCCTGCCTAATTTGAATCAGTAGATCCATGCACCTGTACATCACTGTTTGAGGCATATCTCATACCATAGTTTAGCGTCCCACGAAGATATCTCAAAATATGCTTTGTAGCTATCCAATGCTCATGTCTAGGTTCCACTTGGAACTGGCTTAACGTGTTCACAACAAAGCAAATGTCCGACCGGGTATTCACCAAATACATTAATGAGCCAATCAACTGTCGATACATGCACGAGTCTACTGGATCAAAATCATAGTCTCTCAACTTCCTCATCTCTGTCACCATGGGAGTTTCCATGGATTTGTAATCCATCATCCCAAACTTCTAAAGAATCTTTACAACATACTTCCATTGCCATAGGAAGATTTCACCACGCTTCTGCTATACTTCTAGTCCCAAATAATAATGCATGAGACCAAGATCCTTCATAACGAATCTAGAGGCTAACTCCCTCTTACACTGAATAATGAGAGGCTCTGCACCAAGCTCTTAGAGCTTGCTTGAGTCCATACAAGGCCTTCTTCATACATGGGTTTCTCTTGGATGTACCCCAAAACCTTGAGGTTGCTCTATCTATACTCAATTACTCCATTGAGCAAAGCGGTCTTTACATGCATCTGATGTAAACTCCAACCCATGGATGCTGCAAGAGATATGATGGCACTAATAGAGGTGTATCTGGCAACTGGAGCAAACGTCTCATCATAGTCTTCTCCTTCTTGCCTTGTATTTATCGATACTCCCATCTACTGCATGCTTTATATTGTAAACTCATTTACAAACTTTTCTTCAGGTCTAGGTATGATTTCCCATACATCATTTTTCCTGATGGATTTATATTCTTCCATCATAGCTTCCTTTAGAATTGGTACTTGGTGAGATCACCTGTCTTATAACTTGATGGAGTCATCTGCTCCATGTTTGAAACTGTCACTCTAGCTCCTTCTCAGAGTTATCGGTTGTGACCTGCTCGAAACAAGAACAACAAGAGCAAAAGTATTTCCAATAACATTTTCATAAGAACATATCTATAGTAACAAGAATCATAGAATTACCAAGGTGACCTACCCGAGAACAAGAAATATCTCCTAGAGGAGATGTTAGTTTATTTTGCAAACAAGTACAATAACCATCTATGTCAATAGTACTTACATACAACCAAGTATGCCTAGCAGTAATAGAACCCTTCAAATATTGTTGTCTCAGCTATAGTATTTACTTGTACTATAGCAACTATCAAACTTGAATTGTGCAAATTGAAACTTAACAATTTGATCAATCAAACCTGGAATCTGGAGCCTCAACTACTTGTTCCTCTTAATGTATTGAATCCAAGATCACTGCTTGGACCAGGTCTCTTGTACATTCCCTGCAAAATACACTCATTCTTTGCTAGATGATATAACATGAAAAGCATATACAAGTGCATACCTTTGAAATTTGCAGCTTCGTTCAACTTGTCTTCTAATCTAAAACTAGACACCATCTTGTCAAGAAGAGGTTAGAAACTGAATAAAAAAGGTTTAATGATTAGAACAAGCTAGAAACCTTGAAATTTCAACTTTGACCACAAAATCAATTTTGACCAAAAGTCAACCCTTGACTTTGACCAAAAACTCAAACTTGACGTTTTTGCTTGCTGAGAGTACCAACATGTGCGCTAGGATAAGGAACACTAGAATATCGAGAAATTAGGTCCAACGCTTCACTGAAAGTGCCCAAAGACTTGGATTAGGGTTTGTTGCAGCTGCACAATCAGAAACCCTAGTTGCAGCTGCAACTGGTGCCACAACGAGCTTAACAAAGAACTGCCACTCTACCTTCCAGTGACTAGACTGTCTTGAAGGTGGTGTTGGCCCATAACCTATTAAGATGTGCTCGTTTAACCATAGACAATATCTCAATATTGTCACCCAACCACCCCCGAGCATCGTAACCTTGACAGATAGAATAATTCTGGAAGCAGTACCAGACCCAATAGATAACCAAGAGATAGCGTATCTCTCTCTCTCCAAGCATAACACACCAATCAGAGAGTCCACAAACCAGAAACCAAGACCAAAAACCCAATTGCAGTAGCTGCAGCTGCACTCCCACTCCAGACTTTCCCACCACTTGACTTGTGTGAGATGTGAGTGAGTGAATGACCAAATGAGCTCAAGCGCCCTCTATTTATAATGCTCTTTGTCACCTGTCCAGGCCGACTTCTTCTTTTAGAGGCTAATACTTAAATATACTTCTTTTATTGAGCCGACATGTCTTTTAGGGTTTCTACACATCTATTTAGGGTTTCTCTAGATTCCGGAACATTCTAATCTAGTCAGAGGTTACACATGGAGGTTAATACCTCCCGCAGCTACCGTAACATCAACACTAGTGATAAAGGTTTTTGAGAGAGTAGTAATCCAATTTTGTATGACGATTGAGACTAACAAAGTCCCCCTGAGCAGTGTAGTTTGACTCGGCTAAGACTCGCAAGTCTTGTCGAGTCTTGGCTGGGGCAAGTACTTGCCTAAGACTCACCTCTAAAACTCGCCACTCGCCAATCTTGTGGGGAACTCGCCATACTTGCCTCTAAAACTCGCCACTCGCCATTCTTGTGGGAAACTCACCATAATCACCAAGGCTCACCACAACCTCGCCATAGTCACAATTTTTTTGTGCACAAGATTTACTATATTTTACGTTTTTTTTGTATTTGTCGAGTAGTTGCTGAGTCTTTTCGAGTCCCACGCCAGCTGAGTCTTTGTCGAGTCTAAGTGTGACAACATTGCCCCTGAGTATGGAAGAAGGCATTGCTTCCCATGCCATCCAAAGGATATCCAGAGTAATTGATACTCTTTGCTCTCCATAGATGATCACTAGAGAGAGCTCCCATTGAAACTCGGGGATCAAACTTAGGAAAACTTAGGAGAAATAAGTCTTCAACATACTTTAATTCAGGATAAGAACTTGAGAATTCTGCTATATTACGCACAAACAATCCTGCTTTGGATTGAAGCATTTGCATTGTTTATGCAATGCCTAGATTTTTATTCTTTAGCTTTTGACACTAAAACCATACCAAAGGGCTTTATCATTAATCTTTACTCTGCAGCTTGTTTGGCTTACACTCCCAATTTATAATCGGTGATCTAGATATACATGTAAGACTATTCTGAAATTAATATCTACTTAATGAAAGTAGTAGCTGCTGGCAATCTTTCTTGTTGTGTGGTAGCAAGTGGAATAAGCTTTTAGATGAATGGGCTCTCATTTTCATTAGATCAGTGTTAGAGCACTGCAAATTGTGTCAGAGAATATACACGTTGGAATTGGTAAACATATGTGTTTGTCATTAAAGTGGTTTTGCACCCTTAGTGCTTAATCTTAAGTCTGGACAGGTGTAATAAGCTTTTATGTTAAGATGGCTATGAGAGTTCAAAGTAATCATTTCAGTTTTTTGCCATATCTCAGGGTTATAATTTGAAGATACATTCTGGTTCAAATTTCAGTTGCCTTTGCCTTGAAGATTCTTTTAAGGAAATTATGAATCAACATCTGTAGTAATTCTGTACTAGTGAATATATATTTGATTTATTAAGTGAGTGTTATAGAACATTGCTTTGTAAGAGAAAATTCAAAAATTCTGAAGCAACTTAAGATAACATCATTTGTTTTGCCAAGGTAAGTACATGCTACTTCTATTAAGTTGAATCATATTGCTTGGTTTGATGGAAGGTTTATAGACACACCTGTCTATTTCCTTCAAAGAAAGGGAAATATAATAATATTTTACCGCACAATACCACATCTGTGTCATGCTTGAGATCGTTTTCTCTATGGGGTGCATTAAGTCCTTTCAAATTGTCTATTGATGCTCTTCCTAAAATTCAGTTGTGTAGTGGCAAGATGATTTCTACATAGGTGATTTACACTCTTAAAGCTTGTGCAATCCAGTTGTCTAGTAGCACTATGGATGTAGCAATATCAAAGGAGATTACCATGCAGCATCATGAGAAGAATAAAAGTTTGGTGGAAGATGCATTATTCCTGCACAACAAAAGGTCAATGCAAAGTGTTGGATTTGCTATGTTTTAATGGACCTTCCAATGCAAAGCTGGAACCATTTGGAATTGCATTAATTTGATTGTTTACACCAAATATCTTATCCAACCTACTAATTTAACAGGATGTACAAAGTGATCCAGACTAAATCTCATCATGCAATCTGTTTCACAAGCCCTTTTCATATTTTTCCACCACATGGAAATCGCTCTAGTTAATTAATGCTGAAGTTGGTTACTAGTAGCTGTTTGCTGGAAGCCATTAGCAACAGAAATTTCCTCATCAGCATTACTAGTTAAAACTTAAGGCAGTTCATGCTTTTCAGTGTACTATTTCATTCTGGAGCTAAGAAGACAGGGTTTGTCGGTGCGGGGATGCCATTTTTTAAATCAGAGTGCATAGGGGAGTGGGAGGTGCGCACACACACACACACACATGTATGTATGTATAAAAATAAAACTTTTTAACAGAGGTCTAATTGATGTGAAATAGTAAAAACATAAAAACTGTGATATGAGCTGTAAAAATATCATTGAACAACAACACTTTGCAATTTATATGGCTCTGCCAAAACTTGGGGGAAGGTTGCACAGTCATGGGAAGTAAGAATCTTGGTGTACGCTCTATAGTAAGTAGGTAGACACTCTAAATTTTAGCACTGGACGAATCTTGAGGAAAGTTAGTAGGTGTACAGTCTATATTTTTTGCACTAGACACACGGGTTGGACCAATGTAACAAGTTGCAAGGCAATAGAAAACACAAATCTGACCTTTGTATGGCTACTGGACATAAAATCTATAGACTAAACCTCTATATCATCTATTTGGCCATGAAATATGTAGGTCAGACTCTTAGGATATCTTCCTGGACAGATTTATATAATAGATCATAGGGCATGGACATTGGAAAGTGCAAATCAAACCAAAACTCAGATCTTTGGGCATGGAGGACACAGAACAAACCTTGAAAATGAGAACAATATTCACGGGATTAGACTGTATTAAACGTAATTTTGGATTGTTTCGAGGGGATGTCCTTTGAGTTTAGTTGGGGGCACCTTCCTGCAGCTGGGATGTGGGATGCATCCCCCGGGATTGGGAGACACATATCTGGGGCTGGGAGATGCAGGACGCATCTCTTGGGGCTGGGGATACATCCTCTGGAAACACAACTGTGGAGGATGGTGAAGCCCTTATTTTATTCACCGTGCAAATTCAAGTTTCATTAGTGTGAAGTTCGTAACTTCTCTATTTAATATTTATGAATGCATCTTTTATGCATCCCATAGAAATCCCTGGAGTCAGTTAATCTTGAGATTAGTTGTGAAGGAGTTGTTTATTGACTGTCCTTAGCAACAGATACTTCCTCATCAGCATTTCAGTTAGGAGATACAGGGAGTCCTGATTTTCCAATCATATCAATGGAAGATGGTTATGCCCTGGATCAGTGGCAAGTCCAATCTCACTAGCTTTTGAATCCTCAACTGTCACATTTCCTAATGCACGATAGCCTTTCTGTTCACACATGACTTATATGCTTTGTTTGGGATTTAAAATTCACAGCAAAGGCTTGTCAAATCAAACTACTGCATTGGAATATTCCTTTTATTCGTTTCCATGGTATGAAATAGGATATATAGCCGGTTTCTTATGTTTATTATCTTGAATATAAAGTTCAGTGTTTGTTAACAATCAAGGTAGCAGCCAAAGTGCAATTTGCTGAATATATACACTATTTTGTTTTCAGTTTAGATACAGGAAATGCATGGAGGATCAAGTTCTTTGATTTGGCTGAGCGATTGCAGTGCTCTATGCTTGTGGTGTTCTTTGTTCAGTGACCAGTCCCATCCTTCAGCCCAATTATGTGCCACTTCAGCCCTGCAGGTATTAGCTTTGGATATTTCAGTTTATCAACTCGCTTACAACTGCTTTTCTGCCTTGTGCATATTTCCTTATTGTGGATGCTGCTCTACATTAAGACACATTCTGCAAATGTCTATTGACTGAAAGGAAGTCAACTTTACCTTATCAACATTCACAAGTTTGGCTCAATCCAGCTATACAGTCCTACTTCTTTTGACAATCATTTCCACTATCCAGGCAGATTCTGAATCTGGAACTCTCATTTGGATTTGCATTTATTGGTTTAAAATGCACATTGCAAGTAGTTTGTACACACACAGTTCTGCTGCTACTCCTAACCATTATTCTTCAATGCAGCAACTAGAATTACAGTGTCAGAGTGAGGGCCTCAGCGGACACACAGGTGGCAAATACTTATCTATAACATAAACAGCAGAAGCATGGGCTGTGGTAGGTCCAAAGATGTCTCAACAATCCCCTGCCAGTATGGATCAACTGCCAGAACAAACTCATGTTGCACAGCAAATTCGGCGGGATAAACTTAGAATTCAAGGGTTCCAGCACCCCTCATTGCCCAAAAGCAACATTCATAGTGGGCATTCAAAACAAACAATTTCTGCCTATGAGGAATGCTCTGCAGGATACTTGCAAGGATATCCAGGATATATTGATCAAAATAATATAAAAAATGTATTTCCTGGCCAAAACGTTCACATGAGATCTTCTAATACCTATAACCTTCCTTCTGCTCCTGACTCACGGGATTTACCACCACAAAATACTCGCCATTTTCACACACAATCACCACAACAAAGTCCTTTTGTTGGAACCATACATCCTGGACAATCTCTGACACCTAATTTCAATGGCCAGGTGAATGCATCAAAAACGGGAAGCTGGGGTTCTGGAGGCCCTCAGCTTGGGATGATGAATAATAATGCTTTCCTGAATTTGCCATCATCCCTAACTGTTAATAGTAATGCAATGACAGCAGATTTATTTGCTGCTTCAAGCTTACAGACAAGTTCATTTGGATCAAACGGCAGAGAGGGAAGCATGGCTACATATTTTCCAGGTTCAAGTATCCAAAATGACACCATGCAGACCCTTTATCTAAGGAACCCGGGCATTGTAGGTTATACAGATTCATTGGCCTCTGGGAACATGGTACTTATTAACAATACAACAGGAAGTTCATTAGCAACTCATAATTTTGCTGGCAATGGGCAACAACAACAGCATTTCATAGGAATCACAGTTCCTACTGCTTCTCCTTCCCAGCACTCCTCTGTTGGGGCTATAGAAAATTCTTCTACAAAACAACAAAGTGCCACTTCAAGTCTACTCACATCACGCCTTGAAACTCATGCTTATGATTCATGGCAGTGTGGAGGAAACGAGCTAACATTCCTTCAGACAACAGATGCAGCATCCAGTAATCAATCCCTGTGTGGACAATTGAACAATTCTGTTAGTCTGGGTAATCCGCCAGTTGCTGAGAGATCTCAGGTAGGAATGAGGCCCCCACCCATGTCCTCTATTGAAGGAGAACAATCAGGAATGCTTCCCAGTGGGCTACGTTTGCAATTAGATCAGCCAACAACTGCCACTGGACAGAGACAGGGGCTTTCTCTGTGTCTTTTTCCAAAACATGCATCAACTGTCCAATTGCCACCTTTTCAAAATCATTCCACTGAGTTGGATATAAATTGCCCAGGCGTTGCCCAAACAGCTTCAGAAGACAACTCATTTAGAATTGACAGGTCTGCTAGAGATGGGATGATGGGAGGTGGGTTTTCAAATTCTCTTAACAGTCCCGGAGTTAGCAAACAAATACATTCCAGTTCAAGTGGAGTAACTGGGTTCCCTAATGTTTTGAGAGGCTCCAAATTTCTCAAAGCAGCACAGGAGTTGCTTGATGAAGTTGTGAATCTTAGCAAGTTTGGAAAGTCCGAGTCAGCCAAACATCATAAATCACAGACATTATTTGGTACTGTTGCTGACAAAGAGAATACTGCCAAAGAAGCTGGCATAAAGAATGGAATAACAGATACAAGTGCAGGATTTTTAAATTCAGTTGAAGAAACCAATATCTCCCATAATACTGAGCTCAGTATGGCAGAAAGACGAGAGCTTCAAATAAAGAAGGCAAAACTCGTGGCTATGCTTGATGAGGTGCACACTTTTTACTACAACCATGAGATGGCTTTTCATGTTAAGATAAAATTATCTGCAGAATAAAAACTTGCAAATTTTTGATGCTGCCAGTGGAAAGGTGAAGTTCTCTTGAAAGATAATTATGTGTTTGCATCAATTAACCTGCAGTTTTAGTAGGAAGAAAGACATTATGCAGAATCCTTTCAACTAGTCACTTCTATATCTAGACTGGGTTGTGTGGTAATGGACAATTCTGTTATAGTATGAAGTGTATTAATAATAGATTCTTTTTTATTCCCTTCAGATTAATGAGGTCGGCAGCATGGAAGCAATTTTTGTGTGTTTATGTTTTCTTAGGAAGCTATGTTACTGTTTTGAAATCTCTTATCACACCAAAAAGTTAAGTCTCTGCAGGGAATGACATGCATAGGATTTGGTACATAGGTGGTCTAACCCTTTCAATGGACTCAATCATGTAGAATAGGTTTTTATGCAAAACAATTTTGTGCTTTTGATCCAGGTTTCAGTCTCTTAATGACTGGCATTTAAGTCTCTATGCTTTGATCGGTGAATATCAGTCATGATTTATGATACTCAGTGCCATAATTCTGGCAACGCAGATAACTTATAATAGGGCATGTATACTGAGAAGCAATTCTTAGTGCAATTGATTGACACATGATAATGTTCAGGTGCTTTCTATTTACTCTGTTTGCATTGAAGCTGTTCCATCTCGAATTGTTGTACTCTGAATTATGAAACCCCGACTTCAGTTGCCTTGGTTGCTATGGAGCTTTGGCCTTTTATGATTCTCTTCTCCAACGCATGATAAAAATACCATACTTCTAGGTCTTTCTGAAGAATTTTTATTCATTTGATTAGATGAGCCAAGAATAGAACAATTCTTCAGGAGTTTTACTGTATGCTGGGATGCTCTTTTTGATTCTATCTATTTCTGCATGCCTTCTTAAATTTAGTCCATCATGCTATTTGGTGCTTCCTAAATTCTGGAATCACTGTGTGGAGTCTGATGATTCTAAAATTTGCCAACTTAAAAGGCACAAACATTTGTTTGAGCTGTGGCTGCAGTAGGTTAGATTATCCGATTTCTTACTAGACTTCTATTTCTATATCACAACCCCCAACTTTTTATTTTGCATGCCTTTGTAAATAGCTGAACTAGCTATTTGTATTATATAGTGCAGAATTGACACACAATTATTGGAAAGTACACCCAATCCAATTCCAATGGGCAAGGTGATACAGCCCAGCCAAAACAGGTCAACAGAGTCAAAATAAAGGAAAAAGGGCTAACTTATCCTTCATGTTAATCACAGGAGCATCATGAACCACACTGATACCTAGAGAACTCACAGGCCAATTGGAAGGCGAGAGTTGAACCTTAGGTTCTTAAAATGACCAAATGATACATGGAAATTATGATTAGGGCAGTTACAGAGGCAGCTGGCTGTTCTACAATGAACATACACAAGGCACCCAACAATGAACATACACAAGGTTGTCGAAATAACCATTTTTAGTGCTCCCTTGCTAATTATCTCATCATTCTGGCGTGGAATCTACATCAACATTGAGATATGATGTATTCGTTGCTGTGATAGGAGTAAATTACTGTCATATGCTTTTGGGCAGGGATACTTTTCCATTTGGGTCTAGGGACCTTGTTTCCTCCGTCATCTTAGAGGTGCCTAGCTCTCTTTATTTAGGGTACTATACTTCACAATCACAGACTTTTAGCACTTTAGGCCTCAACTTTCAGATCCAATGATTTATTGATCAGCTGATTTTGCTGACCTATCTATGAAAGCCCATATAGGAAGCACCATCTTCATAATGGACCTAACTGGTTCATATGTTGAATATCCAAAATTAATAGGATAACATAAAAGAATCAATATAGATTAAAATAATGTATGGAATATAACATGATTTATGATTACAACATGTGACATTGTGCAGAAATATATATTGAATGGTCTCACCTACTTGAATAGACATGTCTTTTAGACATGTGGCCTTTGGTTATTTAATATTGTTTTATTATGATTATTATTATTATTATTATTCATATTATTATAGGTGTATTTATGTATGTTACATTGCGTTCCCCTTCAAGGATGCTTTGTCCTCGAAGCATAATCTGGAAAGGCTACATCTTTGTTCTTTCCTGTGATGCTTTCACTAGATTCCTTGTTCCTAATGTTATCACGGTTGAAGAAACTAAACAGTTTGATCTTTGAAGCGCTGAACAAAACTGTCACATTGTGAAAGGGCTAGTGCATTCTAATTCAATTTTCTGTAGCATTGGATGGTGTGACATTTTATTAGGACTTATTCCATTGTGATTCTCAGTATACCTTTAGAAATGAATTGAATTGGCATTCCGGTATTTATAAATGTGAACTGATTTTTGATCCGTGTGATGAATTTTGTGATTTGGGTGACAATAGCATTTTATTGTTGAACTTCCTTTTGATATACTAGGATCATTATTGGTGGCAGATTGACCCTCAATTGTAACTGGATATGGAAGTGTCACTTTATCAATTGATGTCTTCTTGTGTCTTTTTCTCATTTTTTAACTTCTTGATTTGTACAAGTTGACTTTGACTATGATTCTTAGGTGAGAAATTTCTCTTTTTTTCTAACAAGTTCTTGTCAAATTTCTTATTGAGATCTTGATTCTCCTATTTTACTTTTTGATTGTACTACTTCTCATCCTTTAACTTGTTGATTTGTGAAAGCAAGCTCTGGTTAGGATTTATTAGGTGAGAATTTTCTTCGTCTCTCTTTGATCACATTGTCAATTTTTTTTTGAGATAATGATTCTCCTATAGTATTATGATTGTATTGTAGATAGTTTTCTAGCTCATGTTTTGAGTAATTTACTTCACGAGCAAAGCTATTTTCCTCATGTTCCTCTATTCCTAGAACACTTTTTAATAAGATTCGAAACAAATATTGGCAATCCTTTACCATATCAACCACTCAAGTGTATGACCTTCTAGAAGCCAGGGATAATTTTAAGGATGGAAATTTGTATTAAAATGTAGAACATGGGCTAATCTTACTAGTACTTAATATGCAAAATGAAAAATGTTTGGCGATAGTTTTGTAAAAATATTCAATTTTCTAAGGATTTTATATATTTTTCTATAAAATTTTGGCAATTTTCGAGCTAAAATAATTTTATTTTATGGAATTTGGGTGAATCGTTTTTCAAAAAAATGGAAATTGGCGAATCTTTTTTTGGGAAAACCATGGAAAATTAGCCCAATGGTGAAATTTAGCCCCTAAAATAATCTATGCTAGTAGAAGCCTTGAGGTGATTTTGATTTGTTCATTGTCATCTCTTAGCAACAACTTTTTGAAATTTTTATCCCTATTTATAATCCATCGAATGTCATTAGAATTGCTTCTTCATATGAATATACCATGGTGGAATAATACTTCATTTATTATACCTTCGATGTTAAATGCGTTTATTCGTTACTTGAGATTTAACAGGCGCACAGAGTATGGGGACCTCACTAGAAAATAGTAACAGTTTCTCGACCTTTTAAAATCACGGTCTTACTCATTCCTTCACTATATATATATCCTTTCTATGACTGAAATAGGGGTTTTTATTTTATTTCTCGGTGACTTCAAAATTTGATATATGTATTTTTTTCGAGGAACAAAGTCAAGTTTGGTCAGCTTGAAGGATATCAATGACCCAAATATTGGTAATCGTTACCTCATGGAGCAATCCCTCTTCTTCCCTTGAATTTCTAGATGGAAGGTGGATCGACTACCAACCTCTCTCTCTCTCTCTCTCTCTCTCTCTCTCTCT
>SNQJ01S0027777.1:123276-137874 GCA_010110895.2 Picea sitchensis
TCTATATATATATATATATATATATATCAATGTTCCACCAAGACTCCGGGACAGGGAGACACACATGGGGGACATATGGAAGCACCTCCAAAATTTAGGGATTTTAAGGAAATGGGGACGAGGGGACGTCACACACACACACACACATACACACATATATATATACAATTTTAAAAACAAAAATAATAATGATAAAATCTCAACAATAAAAATTCGTTCCATGCAAATTTACCAGTAAAATCAAAATACTAAATACTACTAAGTTGAAAATTCAAATTTGTAAATGATATAAACATTGTTCAAATTCAAATTCAGTAATGAAATACATTGATTCATAAATCATAAATGAAACAGAAATAGTAAAATATTGATACTTATCATTCATCATTCTAGAATCTAATTAGTACTAAGCAAAATAGTAGATACTTAAGTTTGAAATAGTAAATTGGAATTATTCAAACTCAAAAGTAGTAAAGTGTGACAAGTCGAAGACTCAGTTTGAGGTCATTAGTATCTAGAGTCAAGACTCAAAAGTTAAAACTGAAAATTAATAATGGACAATAAACATTGAAAATAAAATGAGCATCATGGAGTTGATCTCATTGGTTGGTTGTCTACATCCATTTGCTGCATGAAGTCATCAGGACCATCAAACGAAATGTCACTATCTGTCTTTGAGTCAGAGTCACTCTCATGAATAACCAATGGCACACCAACCAAACCATGTTGCAACTCACGCGATTCATCCTTCTCATCTATCTGTAATTATTTCATGAAATGTTTCTTTTTTTATATATTTTTTTTTTAGAATTATTAGGCAAAAATTCTGGGGGGTCGCCCAGGAGTCCCCCTTTCAA
Source organism: Picea sitchensis (assembly GCA_010110895.2). NCBI lineage: Eukaryota > Viridiplantae > Streptophyta > Pinopsida > Pinales > Pinaceae > Picea > Picea sitchensis. The sequence continues at coordinate 124,134 of SNQJ01S0027777.1, forward strand.
GGGAGTACATCTAGAAGTCTCCCTTTTCAAGGGGGACGCCCACATGCACCCTTTTTGGGGAGTCGCGTCCCCCATCTTGGGGAGTCACGTCCCCCTGAGGCTCCCCACGTCTTCCCAAAAGGGGGACATGGGGAGACGACTCCCCAAGAGTCCCCCCGACCCATGTGGGTGGGAAACGTAGGGTGCGCACACCCAACCCTGGGGGACGCGTCCCCATGGAACACTGATATATATCCTCTTTTTATAAATTGATAAATTGATCTTAGAAATAAGTTATGCACTTAGTAGATTAATGCCGCCCCAAAAGCACGACTGTATGAAATCTTGGATTTTTATGAACCTGTTGAGATTATAAGAGATATATATCTACGATGATCTCTTTAACAAACCCTAATCGAACAAAAAGAAATGTAATAGTACTCAACATGGATCACAAGATGTTCACATACCATGACTGCATTAAGATAATTTAACCATAACCAAGAGAGATCCACCACAAGCAGAGTGAAATAGTATAGGTGTCCTTAGACAAAAGAGTGAATGCGTTTACTTGAATGAGATGATACAAATGAGAACTTGAGGTGCCCCTTCGAGAGGGGGTTAGGGGCCCACAAAACAAGGGCACACACCCCGTGAGGGTTATTGAGCCTACATATCAAGTTTGAATAGGTTGACCTTAACCATAAAACACAATAAAATAGTAAAATACAATAAGTGTGTTGAACTACCCAAAGGTAGGCCCATTAAGGGCCTCAACCACCCACATAGTGGTTTGCATGTGGCCACAAATGAAGATTACACACATATTCTTAGCACCCCCCTTAATCAAAACAAGGTGCCACGTGAGATGATATTACAGTACGTCATGTTGCTCCCCTTATGACAACTCACATACAATAATACGTGTCCGTAGATGAGTGTGGGCTCCAAAATAGATTTGGTGAAGATATCTACACGTTGATCTGTGGAGGGAACAAAGATTGGCACAAGTTTTCTTAACACCCCCCTTAATCAAAACAAGGTGCCACGTGAGATGATATTACAATACATCATGTTGCTCCCCTTATGACAATTCACATACAATAATACGTGTCCGTAGATGAGTGTGGGCTCCAAAATAGATTTGGTGAAGATATCTACATGTTGATCTATGGAGGGAACAAAGATTGGCACAAGTTTTCCTTGGGCATGGAGGTGTTGAATGTAATGCATCCAAATCTCAATGTGTTTGGACTTATGATTATTCACTATATTACATATAAGCTCAATAATACTCCAATTGTCACAAAATAAGACAATGGGATGATGTTTAGCAAGATTTAGCTCCCAAGTAACATTTGCATCCAGGAAAGATGCTTCTCGACATGTATTGCACTAGCATATTTGGCTTCAGTGGAATAGAGTCCCACTCCTTGTTGCTTCTTGGAACAATAGCAAATTCTTCCAAAAACAAGAGAGAAACTATGTTGAGGTAGAGCGTCGCTCATCAAGATCACCCACCAATCGATGTCAGAAAAGGTAAAAAGATGAACATTAGCACTTGCTGAGTAGAGAATGCTCATGTGAGTGGTGCCCCTAAGATAGTGCAAAATGCACTTGGCAGCTTGCCATTGACTCTCATGAGGCTTTTGCATGTAGCGGGAACACATACTAATTGCAAAGGAGATGTTTGGATGAGTATGTGTTAGATAATCAAACTATCGACCAAAGATCGATAAATAGATGCATCAAACAAGAGTGAAGGGCACTGGGCCTGAAACCTCATCTCGGAAGCAATAGGAGTGCCAACTGCCTTGCAATCTTCCATACCAAAGCATTGCAAGAGATCCAAGGTGTCCCGTGGCTGAGAAATAAAAATCCTAGTGGAGCTGTGAGAGATCTAAAGCTACCAAAAGGAACAAAGTGTTGATATTATGGTAGCTGTGGGAGGTATTAACCTCCACGTGTAACCTTTGACAAGACTAGAATATTTCGGGAAGCAAGAGAAACCCTAAAACGTTGGATAATAACCCTAGCAGACAAGTCTGCTCAAGAGAATATTTAATATTGAGTTATTAGCCTCCAGAAAGAGAAGTCAGCCCAGTCAAGTGAGATAGAGCAGTATAAATAGAGGGCATTAGAGTTCATTTGACATTCACACACTCACAACTGCATAAGACTAGTGGTGCGCAAGTTTGGAGAGGGAGTGCAGCTGCAGATGCTGCAATTGGGATTTTGGCTTTTGGTTGTGTTATCCCCTATCCTAGGGATAACTAAGGAGATCATGTCTCGAGGCCCACAAGTCCTAGACATGGAGTGCCGAGAGCCAGACGACTTGAGCTTGGCCTTGGAGGGTCCATCTTTTCTTCAGTGCATCCCATCTATCAACAACAACAACATCAATCCCACTAGCTTGGTCCTGAAGTGGTAGTGGGTCTTGCTCCATGAGGTAATGTGTCCGGGTATCATGGTATGTGTCACTCTGATTTTCAAAGCATTTGAATATGCTGCACTGAACTCTCCTTTATTTCACAACGTTTGCTTGGAAATTATGCTCTTTAACTTGTTCATACCTGGGGGGTGATTGAATGCCCTAGTAAGCTGATTATCCTTTAGGATGAGTTGCCACTGGGTGGGTCTATGAAAGGTCATCGTCCATTCCTTCCATACTTACCACTTTTCATCATTATCTCTCTCATTTTCCCCTACCTTGGTTCAGTCTTTGGGTTTGCTACACTAGGAAGGGTTGTACCTTGCCTTGTGGGAAGAAGGGGCTAAAGGCCCAGAGGGTAAAAGTAGCTGGCAAGAGTTAAAAGCCAAAATAAAACCTTTGAGATGCTTCACCCAGGGATTCCCAAGAAAGCAATAAAGGCTTCTCAGTAAGAAAAGGGGACCTGTAAGATAAAACAAAACTAAAGGTCTAGTTGGTGGATGGGAGGTTTCATCATGAGTCGGCCTATTAGGTCCATGGGCATGTAGTGGTATGACACTACCATCTATCTGGTCACCAAACCATGGTAGTGGCTCTTGGTGGCATAGCCAAGAGAAAGGGGGTCTCATCACGAGCCAACCTTCTCATTTTCGTGAAGTGCTTGTGGGTAACGCTGTCACCACTGGTCACCACGCCAGGACAGTGTCCCCCAACTCTTCTCTTGAAAAGAAAAAGCAATAAGACTAAGAATAAAAGGCATTGAATGGGCTTAGAAACAATGGTATCCATGACAAGGTGCAACTCACCCTCTACAGAGGTACCCACAGGCAAGACCTACATTTCCCTGTTATCACTGCACCCTCTGCCCAAACATTTCCCCTACACCATTTCACACACTTACATGACCTAGATTGGCTCTCACCTGGGAAACACCCCATACTTGAGGAGGATTAGCCTAATAGGACATCCTGAGACCCTCTCCAAACCTGACTTGTTAAACTGCATAACGTCTTTGATCATGTGTCCGGGTAAAGGGGGGTTTGATACACATGTTTGGGTAATTTGATTATTGGATGTGATTGACATTGCTATGATGCCTGTGACTTATGAGCCCATGGAGGGCATACTTGTTGCTGCTGTAGGACCATGCTCGATGGACAGGTACATATGAGGAGATGATTAGCTCGGACCTCCATGGGGCTGAAAGTCCACAGATGGATGCTGTGACCCCAACCAGGGGCAAAGAGATGTCAGAGGCTTGCACTGGGAAAAAGGAAGGACGTTTCACCGGAGACACTTTGGTAGACCTAGACCCAAGGGGATCTTGCTTTTCCACTTGGATGTTGGTAGGCCCATGACATCACCATTGTGACCCTAGACGTCACCCAGTGTCAGGATTGACATTATGGAGGCAGTTGCGTGCTAATTGGCACGTGTGGCATCATCTAGGGGCTTGGGAGGCCTAACGTTTTGCAGATGAGGCCCAACGTTTCACTCAGGAGGCTCAACGTCACCCTAGAAGGGCATGACGTCACCTCTAAAAATGATTTTAGGGTTTAATTATTTGAATGTGTAAAAACTAGATTTTTCATGTAATTTGGCCATGTCGGCCTTTTGATGACCTCAAATTAATTAAAGGTCATAATTATTGTATAAATAGAGAGATAAAACTCTCATTTTTTCATCATTCACTCATCACACAAGTGGTGGTCTGAAATTCGACCTTCTTTAAGGGCTATTGGCTAAAATTTAGTGGTGTGCACTTCTTGGAGGAGGCAAATCTTGGTGTATTTTGGAAAATTTTCATGTGAAGGATCTTCAACTAGGGTTTATGCTTGATTATTCTTGGTGAAGTAAGTAGAAAATCTGCATTTCTTTATTGTGAATGAATGCTTATGGTGAATTTACTTGTTTCATGTCAAAGATTATGAAATTGCTTGCTTGAAACGCTAGGAGAAAGACATATGTTACTATCTTTATCTCTATAGTCTTCCACTTGCTAAAATTTCTTGAAAGGCACCTATCTAGAAGTGGATACTAGAGCCCTACCATTGTAGCACTCTAGTAACCCTACTTCATTTGCCTATTGCATTTTTTATTTCAATTTGTCTAAGGAAAGGAGAAATCGTTAGGGCCTAATTTTTATTACTTTCTAGCAATTATCTCTAGGACTTGGATTTTTGAGGCCTTGGGCTACCAACACCTCTCTTATCCTCTCCATCTCTTTTGGCTAAATATTATCATTGCTATTTTCCTCTAAGAGTTGCTGCTGCCATCATTGACTCCATTACCCTAGAAGGCACTAATCTACCAATTACAAGTGTTGATTGATCAAACAATTTTCAGAACCTCTTCTCTTGAACACCTACTAACTCCTACTAACATTAGATTAGCCAAAATCATAACCTACTTGCGGCTGTTGCAAAAGATTTCCATAGCCATCTAACAACAACAAATCAACCCTAAAAGTAATATGTTATGCTAGCTAGATATTGCTAAAACTGTTTGTGACTATCTATTATCAATTTGCCTATTTAAAGCTATTATTTCAAGTCTTTTATCAAGCATTTTGAAGCATAATTATTGTGGCTGTTTCAAATTTCTTATAGCTGTTATAAACTGTTATACTGCTGCAATTTTATATCAGCTAGTACATTCTTGAGAGTTCATTGTCTTATGAAGCACTAATTCATTTTGGTACTTGGAAAGTGCCCCTTTTTGTTTTGTTGTCTTGTTCTAGGTAGGTACACAATATTATTCATTTGCTTCATCTTCAATAAGACTTAAAGAACCTTCTAACTTGAGTGATCTGTGAGAGGGGAAGGATTTCCTTGTGTCATTTGCCTTAGTCTTCTCAAACCCTCAGGTCACTGGGGACATCTCCCTTGGGGTATTGCAACATACTCCTAAATAGAAAGGGATTTCCCGTTAAGATGACAGTGATAGGTCATTCCCAGTTACGCCAATTCTGTATCCACTTGCCTTGGGCTTCGGGCAGGTACAAATTGTGTGATAACAGGTTGGACTTTCTCTTGGTTATGGTTTGGACTTTCTGCTTGGTCTTTGGTTATTTTTTCTTGGTGCGCTAGCCTTGGAGAAAGGTGCGCTACCTTGGTTGGCTATTGGTCTGCTTCCAGAATTATTCTGTTTGTCAAGGTTAAGGTGCTTGGGGGTGGCCTTTGTGTCTATGGTTGGGTGACAATATTGCTATATTGTCTATGGAAAAATGAGCACATCTCTTTATTTCTAACACAAAGCAACCCTAAATCGATCATCTCAAAGGAGTCCTTGAGCTGTTGCTTAATATGATTGATCATGGATGTGGAGTGATTAGTTAGAAGGAGATCATCCACATATAGCACAACAATAAGAGTTTGGCCATCTTGATGGTGAATATAGATATCATCCTCAACCTTGTAGTGAGTGAAGTCACGACTAGTAAAGAAATTGTGGATCTTCTCATATCAAACACGGAGTTCCTATTTAAAGCCATATAGTGATTTCTTGAGCTTACAAACTAAGGGAACAAGACCATTCTTTACAAAGCTTGGTGGTTGCTACATATAAATCTCTTCTTGAAGATCTCTGCGGAGAAAAAACACTTTGGACATTTGTCAAATGAACCTCCCAATTCAGTGAAGTAGCTATAGATAGAATCATTCGAATGGAGTCTATACGAGCAAATGGAGTAAAAGTCTCTAAATAGTTGATGCCTTCATTTCAGGAGAAACCTTTAGTAATAAGACATGCTTTATGTTTCTTGAGTCTTCCATTTGCATCATACTTGGTTTTATGCAATGGAGTCCAAGCGGGAAATTGGAGCACAAAAGTTTATGAATAGTTGATTCCTTCTTTTTGGGAGAAACCTTTAGCAACATGACGTGATTTATGTTTCTTGAGTCTTCCATATGCATCATACTTGCTTTTATACACCCATTTGCAACCAACCAGATTCTCACACTTGGGTAACTGGAATAGATTCGAAGTTTGATTTTTCAATTTCATGTCACATATTTATAGAAAGCCCTTATTCTATGCTTTCCAATGCAACAAACCACACCACACCTCAAATGGCCACTCCAATAAAAAGTTATGGCCAATGGAATACAAATTGCTGAAATTGGAAACATTTTAGGGCCATTCTAAAAGTGCAACTTGCAGGGGTTACAAGTCGATTTATACTTCTTAAAAGAAGTATTATGACCATTTTCTAGAAAGGCCTTTGAATCTACTTTTCAATGGCACAAGAAGTACCTTTGTCTGATGCTCTATTAGAACATTATGCCTTTTGCAAGAAAAACACCCAAATAGCCTTACTTAAATAAACATAAGGCCCAATTAGTTGCCAAAAGTTTTTTCCAAGTAGAAGGAATTGACTATACTGAAACCTTTGCCGTCGTAGCCAAAATGAATTCCATCTGCCTTGTTCTAGCCCTTGCAACATCATACAAATAGGAGGTCCATTAGATGGATGTTAAATCTGCCTTCTTGCATAGGGATTTGCAAGAAGAAATTTGCATGGAAGAACCTCTTGGTTATATTTACGATGACTCCAGTCTTGTTTGTCATCGTAAGAAATCTCTCTATGGCTTTAACCAATCTCCTTAAGCTTGGTATGCTAAAATGGATACATTTCTTCTTGACACTAGTTTCTCTAGATGTCATTCTAACCCCAATGTCTATACCAAGAAAGTAGGTGACCATCTCATAATACTTGTTTTCTATGTTGATGACCTTTTACTCAATGGTAGTGACCCCAAATTTTTAACCCATATGAAATCTAGTCTTAAGAAGAAATTTGACATGAGAAACTTAGGACATTTGCATTATTTTCTTGGCCTCCAAGTCTTGCAAACCAAGGAAGAAATTTCCCTTTCTCAGTGTAAGTATACATGTGACCTTCTTCGTCACTTTCACATGGAAGATCGTAAACTATCCCCATCTCCTTTCCAATCTGAAGTCAAACTTGATGCCACCTGTACGACACCCAAAGTAGATGCCACTTTGTACTGTGAATTAGTTGGTATCCTTTTGTATTTGACTCATACACGTTCTAATGTTTCCTTTTCTATTGGTCTCGTTGCCCAGTGCATGCAAACACCCCACAAGAGCCATTAGAAAGCAACAAAGATGATACTTTGGTATATTTGAGGTATAGTTCAATTTGGGATACAATACAGTTCAAGGGCGAATTGTTTGTTGATTGGTTTCACCAAATTCAAATTGAGTCGTGTTAGCACACTTTTCCACCCTCCAATTGAGCTGATAAATCTGATATTTCAACAATGAAAAAATGGCTAATTAAAGGAGTAAAGCACCAAATTGTCACAGGCTAGACCCCTCTCCGTTTGCGTTGGTGCTTGCCGGCCTCAGGTGGGAGTCCCCAGGGTGACTTGCTGCTGTCCTAAGGTCTGATTTTCTGCAAAATAAGACAAAAAACAACTCCTGTAATGTCTTGGACAACATGTTAAAGCTGCCCAAAGCATGAGGGAAAAAATAATTTTGTTTGCTTGGAAGGATTTTGCAGGGTTAGCACATGAAAAAGAGAAGAAAAAGGGAAAGAATCTACTCAAAAGATCAATTAAAACCACATTGAATAGTATGAACTATCAATCTAATTGCAAGAATTAAATCAAATACCAATAAGAAGGAAGGTTCGAAACAAACACAAAAATTCTTTATTATCGGCTTGTCAAAGGGTTGATTGTGCCACAATCAACAAGTCCACAACCGATATATATAGCTCTAGAGGGCACATATCCCAAGGGAAAATCAAGAGGTCTCATAGGAGGTAAGAAAGGAAAGTGTATGCAAATGGGAGTAGACGAGAAGTGAGAGGATGACATGTGCATAGGTGAGAAAAGACAAGTGGGAGATGAAGAAACACATGCACATGAGAATATTGAGTGAGGATACCACATGTGAGGGAGAATAAGAGCATGCACACTATGGTATAGAGGGAGAGCGCATGGGCTTGTGAGAAAGAAGGTGAGTGTGAGGAATTAAGGATATGAGAGGGAGGGAAAACTAAGCGCATGCCAAGTGGAGGAGGTAAAACGAGTGGATGTGGGGATAATAAATGCGCACTAGAGAGGAGATACGTCTAGCATGCAAGAGAGGGTGCACTTGGAATTGAGTGATAGCAAAATAGAAAGCTACGCATGAGAGGTAGATGATAATTAAGGCGTAGATGTGAGATATAATGGCTAGGAATAGGTATAGGAAAAGATAGATGCTACATGCAAGCGAGGAGAGGAGAGTTAACTCCATTAATGTGCCACACATGTGAGTAGAGAAGAGAAGGAAGGAGGTGCACTTGAGGAAAGAGAGGGAGTGAATGAGGGTTTAGATCATGTTCCTAGGCTTTATGGAGTGAAGGGAATGCATGGATGATATTTTTAGCTTTCCAATGCATGTCACAAAGCTAAATTTGGTCAAGGGATGAGTGAGATACTGGCAAAAAAAATCGCCCTATTTTTTAGGGAATTTCCTAAAATTTAGGAAATTTGCATTTAAAAGCTATTTAAGGTGAATTTTGAGAAACTGATGCATGGAAGGTGAGAATATGGAAAGTGAGGACAAGTTAGTGGAAAAAGTTATCCTCGATTGGCTAAACTTTCTCCCCAAAAATGCCACCTCACCCATGTGCCACCTCTTCAGCTTAATTAATTCTCATTTAATGCATAATCCTTGGAAAATGCACCCTTGGTCCAATGATGTTCTGTAGATGGCACATCACAGTGAAACTCTGCTACATGTCGGAATCAGAGCTTGCCACTTGTCACTTCTGGAGATGATGATGACTGCTAAAAATAGAAATTTCCAAAAATAGTCATCCGATCCCAAAAATTTAAAACTTGTCGAAATTGACCCAAACTCTCAAAAAATGCTCAGGATGACTAGGAGACCACCACCATGTGTACATTGTTAAAAATAGACACTAAAAATAGAAATTCCCCGCATGTCCATGATATTATATTATTGGATTCAATTTTCCGCAAGGAATCCGAATCCGCAATCAGAATCGACATGCGAGCCCTAGTGCTCAACCTGCTAAAAATATAAATCTTTGAAAAATCATCCTGGGAAGAGGTCCAAAAGACTCGGAGTGTCTTACAGGATCAATAATATGCGCTTAGAATATGAATTTGGGGCTTGGAGCTCAAATTGCTAAAAATAGAAAGTTCTTGCATGTCGCCCGGAAAAGTGCTATCGGGCCTAGAATCATGCAAGGACCATCCCTGTATGCTCAGAACTGCTCCAACCTGTCCATAGACCCACTCAAACAGTGTCTCCTAAAACGTAGGAACAATTGCTGTATGTAGACATCTCTCTCAAAATGCATGGGAAACCGAGCTAACTCTAACTCTAAACAAAATAACCATGTACCGATCATATACATGTCTTTGATGGGAACCAACCTCTTGCTCAACACAAGTGCTAAACTATGCGAGAATCTCAGAATGCCAGCCAAAATAGTGCATGCTAGCTCTTAACCCTCAAGATTTTCAAGGGTGAAAATCTAGGGGTTAACAGGTCAACATCCCTATTTGTGGACCAATGTCAATAGCATCAATTTCAGGAAGGATGTACTATGTTTCCTTCATTGATGACTTCTCTCGCAAAACTTGAATCTACTTCCTAAAAACCAAGGATGAGGTCTTTACCAGGTTTCAGGAGTTTAATGCTCTAGTTGAAAACCAAATAGGGAAGAAGATCAAAATCTTGAGATCGGACAATGGGGGAGAGTATACCTCCAAGGAGTTTGAGGGTTTCTGCAAGGAGGCAATAATCAAGAGAGAGTTGACTGTTCCGTAAAACCCACAACAGAATGGGGTTCTAGAGTGGAATAATTGATCCATCATAGGGGCTGCAAAGGCCATGATTCACGACCAAGACTTGTCGATATTTCTTTGGGTAGAGACATGCAACATAACAGTCTACATCCAAAATCGGTGTCCTCACAAGATCTTGGACGACAAGACACCAGAGGAGGAATTCACTGGTGTAAAGCCAGAGGTGAGTCATTTTCACATCTTTGGTTGTCCAGTTTATGTCCATTTACCTATAGAAAAGAGGACTAAGTTGGAACCCTCCAATAGGAAGGGTTTATTTGTAGGTTACAGTGAGTCATTAAAAGCCTATATGGTCTATATCCCAGAGTAGAGGAAGACAATAGTGAGCAGTGATGTAAAGTTTGAGGAAGACTTTGCATCCAAGAAGTCCCATGGGCCTATTCCAGTGATAGAGGATGAGGAGCTGGAAGCTCCAAAGGTTTATCCCAGGTCACCAATGACTTCCAAAGTGGTACGACAACCTTCAAGTGAAGAGGGGGATACAATAGCCCCTTCCACTTTTGTTGGGAGACCTTGTGGTTCACTCAGAGATTGAGGGATTCTCATGAGTATGTTGAGGCTCCTAGGAGCACATTTAGAGAGAGAAGACCCCCGAAGAAGTTTTCAAACTACATGGCATAGATGAGCAACATCACAGATTCCAAGCCTTCCATCTTTTAGGAGGCAACAAACCAACAAGTATGGCGAGATGCCATGGTGGAGGAGTACACCTCCATCATGAAAAATGATGTTTGGGACATAGTGCCAAGACCAAAGGTGAAGTCAGTAGTGAGTTCCAAGTGGCTCTACAAGATCAAGAATGCAGTAGATGGTAGCATTGAGAAGTTCAAAGAAAGGTTCTTGGCGAGAGGGTTCTCCCAGAAAGAGGGAGTGGACCAGGAGGAGATATTTGCTCTAGCTGCCAGGTACACTTGCATTAGAACAATTATGTTCTTAGTTTCATTTATGAGATGAAGGATACATCAGATGGATGTGAAGACAACTTTCCTTAATGGGATCATTGAGGAAGAAGTGTACATGGAGCAACCTTAGGGATTTGAGGTAAATAGAAAGGAGTCCCATGTTTGCAAGCTTAAGAAAGCCTTGCATGGACTTATGCAAGCACCAAGAACATGGTATTCCAGGATAGATGGATATTTGCAGAATATGGGCTTCACCAAAAGCGAATCACATCCTAACTTATATTATATATTTGTTGGATTTGATCTACTTGTTTTGGTGTTGTATGTAGATATCTTGTTTCTTACATGTGTAAAGAAGCTCATTGCAGGGTGCAAAGCAGACATGGCAAATGAGTTCGAGATGAAGGGCATCGACATGATGCATTACTTCTTGGGTTTGGAGATTTGGCAGAAGCAAGGGGAGATTTTCCTTAGGCAAGGTAAGTATGCAGTTGAGATCTTGAAGAGGTTTCAAATGGAGGACTGCAAACCTATGGCCACACCCATGATCACTAATCAAAAGAAAGTGACAACTTCAGATTCAGAGTTAGTGGATCCCACATTATATAGGCAACTAATAGGCTCCTTGATGTATTTGATCAACACCAAACCAAATATATGTTTTGCAGTGAACACCTTGAGTCAGTTCATGGTGGAGCCGAGGCAGGAGCATTGGGTAGCAGCAAAACATGTTCTCAGATACTTGAGGGGCATAGTGGAGTATGGTCTGAGATACCTTGGAGATGGTGATGTGAAGTTGCAAGGGTATTCAGATTCAAATTGGGCAGGCAATGTAGTAGACAAGAAGAGCACACTAGGGTGTTGCTTTAGCCTGGGATCAACGATGATATCTTGGTTCAACAGGAAGCAGACTTCGGTCGCACCTAGCTCAACAAAGGCAGAATACATGGCAACCAATACTATTAGTTGTGAGGCATCTAGCTTCACAAGTTACTTGCAGGATTGATTGATTAGGAGTTGGAACCCACAATCATTTATTGTGATAACCATAGTTGTATCAAACTCTTTGAGAACCTAGTGTTTCATGACAAGTTCAAGCACATAGAGATTAGATATCACCTCATACGAGACATGATTCAGAAGGGAGTAGTGAAGCTCCAATATATTCCCACAAATCAACAGGTAGATGATATTTTGACCAAGCCTTTAACAAAAGGGAAGTTTGAAGCATTCAGAGATAGACTTGGATTGGTGTAGAATTCCTTCCTCGCTAAGAGGGAGTGTTGTGAAATGAAGCTCGAAAAGGAACTTTTTGCACAGGTTTAGTGTGAACGTGCAAGAAGTGGTTCATTGATTCTATCCTATAATTTCACTTGGAAAATAAAAAATAAAAGTGAAAGTCTAATGTTTTGAAGTCAACAAGACTAAGGAATCAAAATGAAATGTTCTAGAAGTTCTAGAAAATTAGTGACTTAGATTAGGATTTAATCTTAGCCGTACATCTCATCATTGAGATAGGTGGCAGATGGGATTGAGGAGATTAGTTATGCTCTCTCAAAGCATAAATAGGACAAGATAGAAGAGATCTTACACACATTAGAAGAGAGCAAGAGAACAGATATACTAATGAAGAGTGCATTCAGAAGAGAAGAAGAACATATATACTGATGAAACTAACAAGCATATATGCTAAATAGACTAACAAGTACAGCAGGTCGTACAATCCGTACTACCACTGTAGCTGTCTTTTCTTCATACACAGGCCAATACATCTACAGATCTGACTATACACCTTCAGATCTGGCCCTACAATGTATTGCTGGAGTGTGTTTCAATGCTTGAAAGCTAGAAAGAGTTATTTGTTGTTCAGGAAAGACCCGTGTAACCAGATTCATCCAAGCCCCCCTCTGTGTCTCGTGTCCAGCGAATCCGACACGATTTGTTGTGACACGTGTTGAATTTGTTGGAGTGACGTGTCATGTGCACGTGACATGTACTTAAAACGTGCCCGACACCACCTAAAACCGTGTCACGAAATCATGACACGTGTCCCGTAGAAAGGCAGCCCGCGGGCCCTCAAAAACGATTTTTAACTTGATTTTATCTCATTTTAACCACATGTTGGAGTAGCAAGAAAGGTTAGAGAGCAACAAAGGGCTTTGGTAGAGTGTGAGAAGGGATTCCAAGTGCCAAGAAAGTGGATTTGTCCACCATTCTTCAAGTTTTTTTCTACAGCAGCAGTCCAAGAACTTTGCTACAACAGTCATGGCTCAATCATCAAGGGCAGTTGGAAGAGGGCAAAAGAAAGGGAGGGATTTTCCCACTAATGTTGTCCCTCCTCCTTCATTTTCAACAGGGTCAGCGAATGTTCCATCTGCTAGAAGTGGGGCTCCAACAACAAGTTCAGAGGCTGAAAAACATGCTGTTTTAGCAAGGTAGCAAGCTCAAGAATCAAAGTATCCATTGTGGAAGTATGTCACAAGACATCAAGGGCCCGGGTCCAAGTTAAAGGGGGGAGGTAATATTCTTTGGACATGTAGTTTTTGCAAAACTTAATTTACAAGCACCTACTT
>SNQJ01S0027777.1:173941-212105 GCA_010110895.2 Picea sitchensis
AGGTGTTGCAAAAGATTGGTACTATGGCTTACAAATTGGAGTTGCTTGCATCTTTATGAGTACACCCTGGTTTCCATGTTTCATTCTTAAAGAAGGTTATAGGTGACAAGATCCCAGTTCAAACTATATTGCCAGAACTTGACAAGGAAGGAAAAATCATATTGGAGCTTGAAGCCATCACTGACACAAGAATTCGCCAGCTGAGGAATAGATCCATTTCAAAGTATCTCATTAAATGGAGGAAACTACCGGCTGAAGATTCCGCTTGGGAAGATGAATCTTTTATACAAAAGCATCCGGAGTTACTCAAGCGTTGTGGACAACACTTGTCTCAAGGGGAGGGGCATGTTAAGCCCTAAATAGTGGCACATTACCCCTTAATTGGGGCATATTACATTAGTAATGTTATTTTATTTATGTCGGCTTAGGTCCATTAGTTGTAACTGTACCTCCTAGTCTCCTATATATACCATGGAGACATTTTCATTTGGAGTCATCTTGTATTTGGACATTTATGTGGTGTATAAGGAGGTTGCCCTCTCGAAGAGGCTTATTATCTGAAATTCTCTCTTTTCAAGGCATTGAGTACTTATTCTGAGGTTTTTCTATGCTATATTGATATTTGGTTCTTGACATATACCCTAAAGTTAACAATCTAATAAATAAAAGTCACCCCAATTAAGAAAGATGCCAAAAGATAGAAATGGGTACAGGGGGCGAGTAGGTTTTAGGAAAAAACAACAATGATAATGGCTCAAGGAAAGTGCAAGAAAGTTTCATGAGTATGGGGCACTAGTCCAAAGGCTTAGGACAACCACATGTATGATATCTTTCCAAGAAGAGCAAGTAAACTATGTGGGCCCGCCAAGGACCCTCTCTATGTTGCAAAATGCAGCCGGTCCTTGAAATTTCAATCTCATAATGGCTAGAAATTTGACACTAATGTTGTACACCATAGTTTGGTAACCAAAAATCTAGTCACTCTACCAACAATAGCACTTCTAAAAAATAGACCAATTTTCCATGTGCTCGGAATCAACGAAAACTCAAACCATAGGCAAATATCAATACTGGATTCTCAAAAATGTAATCCTCCTATCATTTGGATGAAAACTAGAAATGTCTAAAAATAGCAGTTTCTAAAAATAGAATTTGCTAAAAACAGATTTTTTTTTATTTGCCTCAAATTTGAACCACATGCACATCTCCTTAAAGGGTATCCAAAAATATGACCAGTTTTAGAAAAAGATGACTTCCAAGAATGCAAAAATTAAGAACGCGAATCTTGGAATCAAGAAATTGCAAGAACATATATCTGACAATATCCTTTAGGGGCCGTAAACCTCCCATATTTGTTCTGCATGTTGCAAGGAATTTGCAAATATAGGGCACTTGCGGCCACTAAAAGCGCTTGCAGTGTGCAACTGCTACTTGTGATGTGTCCTCTAGATGTACTTATATATATAAGTTATCTGCACAAAAATCTGTCC
Source organism: Picea sitchensis (assembly GCA_010110895.2). Lineage (NCBI taxonomy): Eukaryota > Viridiplantae > Streptophyta > Pinopsida > Pinales > Pinaceae > Picea > Picea sitchensis. Next base: position 175,432 of record SNQJ01S0027777.1, read on the forward strand.
TATCATCAACTCTTACATAACAAGTGTCCAAAAATATGACCAGTTTTGGAAAAAGATGACTTCCAAGAAATGCAAAAATTAAGAACGCGAATCTTGGAATCAAGAGATTGCAAGAACAAAGATTTGACAATATCCTTTAGAAATTAGGGGTCTTAAACCTCCCATATTTGCTCTGAATGTTGCAAGGAATCTGCAAATATAGGGCACTTGCGGTGACTGAAAGCGTGTGCAGTGTGCCACTGCTACTTGTGATGTGTCCTCTAGATGTACTTATATATAAGTTACCTACACAAGATTCTGTCCTACCATCAACTCTTGAATAACAAAAAAATTGCGACCATGTGCCAAGTCTGAAAGGTAGTCACGAATCATTGATGCCAAATGATGGACTGACCAACTAGTCCATCCTGTAATGTACCCACGAACAAACTCTGATAAACACTACAAATGGGGTTTTGGAGAAATCCAATCTTGGTGCTAACAGGTTGAATCGAAATATTCATAAATATCTCAAATCTGTCCACCACTATCAACTAGATAAACACCACAAAATACTTCAACACTAGATCAATGCAACATCCCTTAGGGCATGATCCAATCAAGTATGCAGATCTGAAAATCACATTCACTAACATCGAAAATATAACAACAAATTTGAGATCTGAAGTTTTACTCAGGCATGCCAAATCACTCAACATTTCAGCCTCGCTGTCCCAATAAATCAACATATCAAAACAGCCATGAAATTGCTCAAAACACATGAAAACCAGATTTGAAATCAGATCTGCAATAAGAGAATTTAGGACACAACAGTACAACTCTTGATCATCACAATATGAAGATAAAGTACAATACCCTATCTTTGCCAAAAATGGCACATCAAGTCTTTTTGCTTTATCCCAAACAAGGACTTCTCTAAAGCTTCCCAAACCCTACCTAGGGCATCCACAATTGCTGCAAACTATAACCAGTAACAACAAGGCCCAGCAAGGAATCCCGCCAAGCTATATTCGCCTCTCCAAGAGCTCAAAACAAGCTAGCATCATATCCATTGTCCAACCATTAGGTTGTGTTAACCCCTGGATTTTCTCACTTGAAAATTCCGAGGGTTAGGAGCCAACATGACTTATTTGGGCTGGCATTCAGAGATTTTTCCAGAGACAGCTTGGTATGAGTCGAGGTTGGTTCCTATACGAGTACAGGTATAGGACTGGTTAGGTAGTGTTCTTTATTTCAGAGATTCCACAATATCTTATGGATAGAGAGAGATATCTATTTTTGGTATATTCCATAGTTTTGAGGAGACAGAGGTCAGAGGCCTGCATGGCAATATTGATCACATATTCAGAGTCTTTGCCAGCTCATGAGTCCATTGAGCCTTTTCTGGATGACATGCAAGCAGTTTACTATTTTTAGCATGTGGAGTTCTAGGCCTTAGATGATGATTCTGATCAACTATTCGGATTCCTCATTGAAAAATCGAATCTGATGACTATATTTTCATTGACATGGGATGATATTCTATTTTTAGCAGTGTCTATTTTTAGACATTCTATATTTGGTGGTGGTCTCCTAGTGGTCCCAGACATATTTGGGGTTTTCCTAATTTTTGGTGTCACTGCTATTTTTGGCATGTCTATTTTTAGCGGGGCTATATTTAGCAAGTGTGGTCACCATGCAGGGTGACAAGTGGCAAGACAAAATTTTGACATGCGGGTAATTTGAGTGACATGTGGCATACTAATGCATGGGCATGGGGTGCACTTTTCAAGGAGAGACGACGTGTTGCATAATGAAGCAAGGCGTGTGAGTGGATTTGCATGCAAAATTGGCGTAGTTGAGTTAACTAATGCTCAACTCACCCTCTCTCTCACTCCACTCCCCTTATCTCATGTTTCTTTTTCATCAAGTGCCTCATCTCCCTTTATTTCCACTTGGGTGCACTTCCCCATGCATATCCCACATGTGTATGTCTCTTTCTCTCTTACACATGTGTGAGCCTCCATTTAATGCATGAACACTTCACTCGCCATTTGTCTCACTTTCCATTTCCTCATGCGCACTCTTTCTCTCCCTCATTCTCCCATGTGTGCGCCATCCCTCTCATGCACCCTCACATGTGCGCTTACTTATCTCCCTCTCCCACACGTGTGAGCCTTCATCTCCCTAATTTCTAGTGCATCTATCAATTAATGTGCCTCCCTCTCTCTCTTTCCCTTGTTAGCACGAATTAACCTTTCCTCTCTCCCACTCATGTGCACCTTATCTCCTCCTCCACACGTGTGTCTCTCACATGCACCATCTACTCTCTCCCATGCACATTACTCCTCTCATGCGCCAATCTTTACCAATCGCCCTCCTATTTTTGCCTTTAGTGATGTGCCTCACTCTATATATTGGAGGCTCTTCCTTGTTGTGATGGTCGACTTTCTGAGCAGCAACAAGTATTCTCTCTCGTATTTCTTCTTATCATTCTAGATTCTAGTCTTTGATTAAAGAGAAATACTCTACCGGTTATGTACTTGTGTTTAGTGGTGCAAACAATCCTTAGAGCAATAATAAATATTTGGTGTGCTGGTATCAAGCTGTTGAATCTTGTTGGTATTGTATCTGATCTATATGCATTTTGAGTTGCTTTCAGCCTATTATTGTGGTGTTTCAGCCTTGTAATAGCGCCTCCTCTCTTCTCTTTTCTTTCATTAAAATACTTATGCTGCAAAGTTTTCGTCCAATTAAAATTTACACAGTGTTACATATCCTTTGGTAGCCTAATCGCTAGCCAAAGACCATCTTTCTTGCTGCTGTTTTTGGTTATTTAATTGCATATTTATGAGTTATATGACAGCAAGGAAGACTTTAGGGACACCCCCTTGAGGTTGGCACGCACTAGCCCAAACAGAGAGGAGGTTTGCCGGTGACAATTGGGGCATTCTCTCCTAGAATCAGCACCCTTTTACCGTTGATTTTTCTTAATTGCAGATCTGATTTAAGGGTCAAAAAGTGTGCTAACAGGAGACACTTGCATCTCACAAGCTTTACTCTTTACTTCCATCACACAAGCTAAGGAACCCTAACACATCCCTTTCACAAGCACTATCCTTGTTACAAGAGTAAATGGTTGTTCTTCCAAAATCCTCCAATATCTAGCATCTCACCAACTATCACATCTACAAGACATAATACAAGTGATTACAAAGACACTCTCCTACCTTTATATATGATTAGGTGAGGGAGGCCAACCATAATACATAGAACAAGTCCACAAGTATACCCAATTTAAGTTGACAACAAAGCTCCAAGTGGAGCACTACACTAAGCATGCATGCAACATGGCACAAGAGGTTTGTACAACCCCCAAGGTGTTGCGCTCTCCAAGACTAGGTGTCCACCTGTCAAGTGCTCCTCTAAGCAAGATTTTGCATTCTCCAATAATGCCTCATCAACTCAAGCATTCCTCCTCAAAATATGTGCAAGGTGGCTCCAATGGTCCTAGGGTTTCATGCCCAACCTCTAAGTGTATAATGCCCTCCTCCAAGGTGGTCACTCCACATGTCCCAAACATCCATCCTCCTCAACAAGTGTGTCCTTGCAGAAGTTGTCAAATTGTCACATGTGTGCTCAACTACCACATTAAGAAGTGTGCTTACCTAACATTGATTCCAAGGTAAGCACACACCCACTAAACTCTGGAATTCAACCAAAATACAAGAAGGGGATAAGGGGACCACAAGTCCTCCACATCACATGAAGCGGTCCCTTGGCTAGGTGAAAACACTTTTGAAGCAACTAAAAGCTAACACATCGCTCCACACACACACACACACATAAATTGTTTGTCAAGGAAAACCTCATAGGATCACCTTCTCTTCCTTGGAATATCTGGATGGAAGACAGGTCAACCCCCAACCACAATAGCGGGGGGTAACCTAGCAGGACTTAGCTAGAGTTGAATCTCATTTGGATTAGAATTGGAGACTTCATGGATAACATTCTACCTTGAAATAGTTTGTTTGAACTAATTGAGGTATTCTTGGAGACTTCATGGATAACATTCTACCTTGAAACAGTTTGTTTGAACTAATTGAGGTAACCCACTAGGCTATATAATGAGCAGATAGTAGTGAGCAAGGGAAGCTTATTGCTGTTTACATTAACCTTTCCAACGTATGATGAGATTGTAGTGAGCAAGGGAAGCTTATTGTTGTAACATTGACATATCTCATGATGGTTGTGATCCATGCTTCCAATTATGTTGTTGATAGATAAATGGGACCTATTATGGTATTCTAAGATTTATCCAGAGAGCCCGTGATCTCACTTTCATATCCTTGCTCTAGCATGGGGCAACCCTTCCCAGTAGCGGATTGTTCGTTGGTTTGGTGGAGGTAGTCATTTAGCAATTTAGTGCATGATATTGTGAATATGACAAGTATCTAGTATGAGTTATGTTGTGAAATATGCTCCTATTGTCTTTACAGAGTGAATGGAAATTCTCAGTTCTATGATTATGTATTTTAGTACTATGAAGAGTTCATTAGATTGCCTATAGTAAAACAGGGCAGATTAGTGATCATATAAATGGATTCCAGTTAAGAGCTTGGTGGATGGTCATTCTTTAGAGTAAATCCAAAGATAGTTTATGGCCATTCTTTGTTTCAGTTGAGGGTTTGGATACATCTGAACAACCAATTGTTTCAATTACTGAATGCACTTAGTGGAAGAGCAATACGTAGGGGAGAGGAGGTGATAGGTCTGTTGCCCCTTCATAACATTTGAGTGATGTGGTAAATTACTTCAGATCATTTGAATGATGCAATACATTACAAGGGAGAAAGTCATTTTGAAGACATAAGCACTCATGTACATTCTTTCCACACCCATCACTTGCTAGCTTCAGGTCTCAACATGGAATTCCTTTAGTGGAGCAAGACTCGATTTGGACATTTTCTGTTATCCTTTAAAAGCAATGTTGCAAAGGGAGATGGCTAGAATGTAGTGTAACAAGTACTTCAACCACTCTCTTGTCAGGGTGAGGTCGCTAATCTCATTAGAAAGATATTAGAGCTTACTTGCATAGTGGAAAAAGACCCTTGATCTCTAGGTCAAGGTCTATGGTGGCTAATAATGGACATGTGGTAGAAGACTCATTGGCAGACCAATTGTCTTGGTGAGGCCTGCTCATAGTGTATCAACCAACCTCCTTTGCGTACCATTTAGCCTTCTCAGAGTTGTCCATTATAGGAAGCAATTCTATTTCCTATCTGTTGACCACCTATTTCAACTAGGTGTCAACGTCATGTACCATGAAGATATGTACCTTGTGGTACAACAAGTTTGAAGACTTATGACTTAGTAGGGCAATTTTGCCCCCAACTCTTCTTTCTATGTACACGAAATGTTCGCTCCCCTACGTGGGATGATTTTGTAATATGTTAGCATGGGTCAATTTTTATTTAGTTGCCTAGGACTTTATCATTGGGGAAGTCCTTTCATCGAGTGTTTTTTTTCCTCAGATAATTAATCTTGCTTTTTGACGATTTTAATTACCCTTGTGTTTTTTCACTCAATAATCCTCCAATGTGGTGAAAGGCGTTCTAATGATCTAACTCATTGGGTGAATAAGGTTTAGAAGTGTTGTAAATGACCATGCTAAACATCTCCTTGAGTCTTGTGAAATTCTGTTAGGTTTTGATAGGATTTTTTAATAATTAAAATTTTTCGTAAATTGAAAATTTTAATTATTTTTGATGAAAAATGTAAAAATTTGGTTCTTGTGGATTTTGTATAGCGGTATGAGTATTCAAAACAAATGGCTTATGACCCCCTACACCCTTGGACCAAGTTTCAACTCAATTGGACAAGTTTTGCTAGGTCATTGTCCATGAGAAGTGCAAGTCAGTCAGAAGTCAACAAATAATTGGGTAAGGTAAAAAAACCAAAAAATGTAAAAATGTCTAAAGTCACGAGAGAGAGTGGTGAAATGATTTCTAATGTATTTCGGATTTCCTAAGTTGGAAAAGTGAAAATCCACTTAGAATACCCCCCCATGCCACGCCAACAATCAAAAGTGAGTCTCCCTAGTGAAAAGTGTGTCCTCCTTCCTCATGAACTTAGGGGAAAGTAAAAATTAAAGTGAAAAAGTGCCAAAACCCTAAGTGCGCCCTTCCTATAGCCTAACTTCATGTTGGAACAAGTGTAAAGGGGTTTCCCCCCTTTCCATCTCACCCTCAAACCCTAACTCACTACCAAAACCCTAAAAGTGCCTCTTCCTTGACTTGTTCTCTCTCTAGGATGGGTGACACTTGTAACTCATCCAAGAGGGGTCTCTCCTCTCTCCCTCCTTTAAAAGGAAGCCCCCTCTCCTCATTTGACATGAGTTTCTCACAACAACTCTATTATGCCAAAATCTCTTCCTACTCTCTCTCTTTCTCTCCCATTTTCTCTTGTGATTTTTGGTGCCATTTGGTAATCTTTCTTGGAGTAATAAAGTGAAGCTTTGGAGGATCTCTTGGTGTTCTATGGTGTTCTCTTGGTGTATTCTTGGTTCTCTTGTATGGTATTTTCTCTTGGTAAGGTAACATTGTAGATTTTGTTTATTTTTGTTTTCACATTGTTTTACTTGAAGAACCCTAAGCAAAGTATTTTGCTAGGGATAAATCTGTAGTAGTATTGCTATAGGTTTATGTGATTTGTTTTTATTAGTGTTTGCAAAGTTTTTTGTAGGCCTTTTAAAAGAGCTCACCTTCTTGCCTCGTTGTGTAGCAAGGGTTTACATATTTGCAGCTTGCCAAAGCTTGGAGGAAGAACTCCAAAGGCTTCATTCTACCCCATATAATTTTCCGTTTTAATTTCAGCCTTCTATTTACTTATTTTCTGCTCATATTATCATTCAAATCTTGCTAAAAAATTCAATCTTTAAGTTCAGATTTTTTTTTTTGTAAATATTTCTGTACATATGCCAACTCAAAACTAACATTTTGTGGTGATTTTTAGCATTTTCCAGCAAGCTTTCTTTGCTGTTTTATGTAGGTTTTCATCATAAAAAAAGGAGGTGCTGCACAAAATAGGCTACTAAAAGCTCAAAACAACATCTACAAGCTTTGGTGCAAAACCCCTATCTCTGTCTCTCACTTTCTAAAACTATTGTAAGCAACCCAAGAGAGTCTCTTGGGCTTGCACTTTCTTTTCCTTTCCAAGTTTAAGATTTGTAAATTAATTTTAATTGTTTGCCCACACCTTGTATTGTGTTTGGCTCTGCCGTCTTGCAAAATCGTGTTGGCTAGGATTATGATTTTTATTTTATTTTTGCTTTAATTAATATTGTCCACCATTGCCACAAAATCAGAAGGCTTTGTCCTCCATCTTGTGCCAAAGTAGTGTGGTTAACTTGTTTAAGTTATTTATTTTAATCAAATTTTGTTTTCCCACACCTTGCATGTGAGTGGCTATGCCATCTTGTAAAATCGTGTTGGCTAGTGCTTAAAATTTCATTTTGGCAAAGTAAATAAAATTTACCCCACCTTTGCCCTGTATTCCCTCCCCTTGCCACTTTGTGGATCTTGGGTAATAAGAAAGAGCAAAAGATTGAGTGGATAGTTTAATTAGGCATCCATTCTCCATTATTGTCTGGCCATTAAAATAAGTTGACTTGTGGAGGCTAGAAGGGGTTGAAGTCGGGGACGGTTTCACGACACTAAGTGTCCTCCTTGTTGAGCGCCCAAACACTTTGGACTTGACCTGTGGAGCTAGGGGAGAACCTTGTTGTTTTTCTTATTGAACACTCAACATTTCCTCTTGGTTAAGGGATAAGGACTTGGGGTAGTCACCTAGCTTAGGCTTGCAACTCCTCACATTTAAACCACTAAGTTAAAAAAAAACTCAAAATTGATTAAAAACAACCTAAACACTTGCAATTTGTTTCCGCAATTTATTTTACATTCTATTTATTTTCTACAAGTTATTCACATTATTTTTCAAGTATTCTTTAATTCTTGGGGAAGTAATTGTTTATATGTAAAGTTGTTTTGTGAATCATTGTGTGGATAAATTTATTTTTTATTTCAAGTTGTAAAGATACCTTTTTGTGAATATTTGTTGAATAAGTGGAATTGGGTAATCTTTAGGCACTAGTCTAATTGTTGTTTGGTAAAATAAAGCTTTGTCTGTCGTTGAAAGGATTGCATATTGCATTGGTTGCTTGTCATTGGGTTGGGTAATACTAATCAACAAATCAATTAACTCCTAGAACTAATAAATTCTTCACATAGTTTAATAGAGTCTACCCCCCTTGGCTTCCCTAGGAGTGAGCCTAGACAGAAGGAGTCCAGATTGAGGTGACAATGGGTCTGGATTTAGGTTTGTGCCTCCAAGGACACACTAAGTGGGTTGGAGACTTCCTCATGTTAGCAGGTGTGTGTTAGGACGACAACACTATCTATCCTGATAATATATCGGAAAATTTGTTCTTTAAAAAAAATAATCTTTTAGCCCCTTTGTTGGGGGTTGGTCAAATTATTTGGCCATTTAAAAAAAATGAGTTCTGATATTGTATTATGGGAGACTGCATAAATAATGTTCAAATCCTGAAAGTCAAGCCCTCCTCTTCCCTTGCTGATATTCTTCTGATGTGTTTCTGCCACATTAAGCTTGAGAGGAGGAACCTTTTTTGAGCAACTAGTTGAGGGCAGAAGTGGGTTAAGAACAACTGAGGGGAACCCTATTATAGGGTTTTCTTCTGCTTAGAAAGTGAAACCAGCAGAATGACCTTTAAGTCATAGATCTGTTTCCCGAATAAAGTTGTCCACTGCATTAAGCTGTTTTCCAGATGGTACCTGGAAACCTTTCACATCGACAGAACTGAACCTTGTAAGTCCTTGTAGAAAGAGAGAAACTCAATCCAACAAGACCAAAGCTCTTCCAAGGTTGAGAACACAACCCTTTAACTTGCTGGGAGTTTCTTTACCCATTATTGTGTCATAAGCTTGAGGGGCCTCCAACCCTTTGAGTTCTACAGAGAATATTTTGAAAAAACCTTGTGAGAGTTGGGGGAACCCCATCAAAGGAAAGCCTGACAAAATACCAAAAAGCAGAATCTGAATTCTTCACTTGATTGTCAGCTGGAGCTTGAAAAGGTCTGACATCCTGCAGAGGGACAAATGGCTTGGACAGATTCTCAAAGTTAAGGGGAAATCAATAGCGTAGGAGAAGAAAGGAAAAAACACTAGCTTAAGAGTGTCAAAATTCTCCTTTACAATCTCCACCTTTAGCTAATGGCTTCTGGGGAAGCAGAAAACAACAAAGTATAAAGTCTGGTTGTTATGCTTTTTTAGAAATGAACTCTAAAGTTGTTTCCCCCTTCTTTCTTATTTATTTAAATCAATTTTGTTTTTCATTTTTTTGTCTCATCAGTTTCCAACCCATTTAGTTCGACAAAGAATGTTTCGAAAAAAACCTTGCAAGAGTTGGGGAATCCCATTAAAGGAAAGCCCAAGGAAATACCAAAAAGCAGAATCTGAATTCTTTGCTGAGAGTCAGCTGGAGCTTGACAAGGTCTGACACCCTGCAAAAGGACAAAGGGCTTGGACAGATCCTCAAAGCTAAGGGGAAACCAGATCCTCAAAGCTATGGGAAAACCAACAGCATAGGAGAAGAAAGGAAAAAACCCTAGCTTACGAGTGGTGAAAATCTTCTTTACAATCTCCACCTTTTTCCTTCGGAAAATTTTTCGGCTTTGAGGTCTGCCTGGGAAATACAATTCATTCCACTCTCCAGCCTGTAAGGGAGAATGAGATTTGTTGGTACTTGGCCAGTGCCATACAAATATCTGCAAACAACAGCTTGTTGTTAAGAACCAAACATTGAATACAAAAACACCACAACAGATATACAAGAACAATATGCAAAATCTCTTTTATTACTATCAACTTGGATGCTTACAGACAATGCAAATCTTTTATTGCACTATCAAACCCTTAACAATATGCAAAATCTCTTTTATTACTATCAAACCCTTAGGGTAGGGCAACACCATACAATGGATCCTATTATGGAAGGGATCCTCTCCTGTTCACTTGCCTCTTCGAGGGGGCATCCTCCTATTGAGCTACAACTCAAATACAATACTTCTATTCATGTCCCCTTACATTGTTTGAACCCCTTTATATAGTGCTACCATCACCTAAGAACATTCTAGAGGAGGAATCTTCTAGAAGTATAACCTTCTAAAAATTCCTCTTACATTTATTATATCTAACTACCATAGTGGGTCTTATTTGATAATATAGTGGACCTAGTCCACCTTACATTGAATGGCCTCCACTATTATCATTATGGGCCCTCTGGGCCCCTCCATTGCCTCTCTAGCTACCTAACATTTGCTCACATGTACATACCCTACTGCCCTTCGGAATTGAACTTGTGATCTCCAAGGAGAAAACACATGTTCTTAACCATTCGGCCCATTGAGGTTGTACATTTACAATCTCCACCTATAGCTAACGACTTTTGCATTAACCGTGGGGGAAGCAAAGAACGACAAAGTATGATATAAATGGATGGACAAAGTCTGGTTGTCATTCTATTTTAGAAAATAACTCTAAAGTTGTTTCCCCCTTCTTTCATATTTATTTAAATCAATTTTGTTTTTCATTCTTTGTTCATTTTCCATTTTATTCAAACATAGCTACTATGCTTGAAACCTTCTCTGGTCTGTTCAATACCCTGGGACACAAATAATCTATCTATCTATGACATCCTGTTGGTGCTATTCTCTTTGCACATGTTCCCAAATTGCATGTTTCTGTGAATTTTCTTCCTCCAGAAGTAGTCCCATATAAAACTTTGCTCAACCATTGAGGGTCCAATTCTGCTATCTTTCATATCTTCCTCTAACATTGTCCAAGCTTGCTTATTTCTAGACGTATCATCTGGATTCTGAGAATGCAACTTGGGATAGACTCTGTTGATCTACAAAAAAATCACTCTTGAAAACAGCATATTTATTGATCCTATCAAGAGTCCTGATTTTCTTGTCATATACTGCCTTTTATTGCTCCTCCTAAATACACCACATATTACTTGAGACATGAGAACATGTAACATGAACAAACATTCTTTTATCTTTTTTAGTTCTTAACATGTCCGTCTACACTTTCTTTTATCACACTTATTAAATCAGGATTCACGCAATTTAAAAAAAATGTTGCGTATCTTCAATACCATCAACACATTACAGCTGCCTATATATATCAAGTCTTGTATGAATAACCATAGAATTAATTGTATATAACATTACTTATCTTATATTTATCCTGTTTTCACCTTCTACTGGAGTTGCAAAGGTCATTGAGAATTTGGGCCATTGTATTTATTAAGTTCCAGGTTCCATATTTGTTTCACTTGTTGCAACATTAAACCGCCATACATCATTTTACATCACACCAGGTTATCAATAAAAAGGAAAGGGATAATGTTCCCTTTACTATGCAAATAAAGGAAATAAACATCCATCCCAATAACCAATGTTCCACCAGGTTTCTAGGATGGGGGATGCGAGAACAGGGAAACATGTTTGATGGACATGTGGAGACACCCGTGCCCCCCACCCCCAAAACCAAATTTTAGGAAACGTCATGGGAAATGTTGGGGTCCCTAACATTGGGGAACCTGTTCAAAATCTTAAAAAAATAAAAATTTAATTATATGAAACAATAGAAAGTCACAAACATGATTGGTGAAAGCATGAAATAAATATTAATAAATATTCACATTTTCTTTAGGGTTTTGATTTTTGTGTTTTTAAATTTGTATTTTATGTTTAATTTTTTCTATTTATAACTTTTTCGAAGGCCATTGGACAAAAATCATGCGGTGGTGTCCTGGCATCCCCTTTTTGGGTACGAATGCCTAGGACATGGGGAAACATCCCACACTGGGTTTCCCAGTCCCAAAAATGTGGCAAGTGTGAGGGGTGCGGCCCTCACCCAGGGGAGCACGTCCCCGTGTAACACTGCCAATAACCTTCCCTTTGCACACAGACAAAAGGGGGAACACCATGTAATTTGAACAAACATTCTTTTATCCTTTTTAGATCTTAGCGTGATATTTGTCCAACTAAACTACTTTTATCACACTTATTAAACTAGGATTTACACAATCACAAAAAGATGCTGGAAATCCTCCATGCTATCAACACATTACAGGTGCCTGTTTCTATCAAGCCTTTTATGAATCACCATAAATTAATTGCATAGAACATTACTTACCTCGTGCTTTTCCTATTTTAGTTTCTGTTAGAGTTCCAAAGGCCTTCGAAAATTTGGAACCTTTGCATTTATTAAGTGCCACGTTCCATAATTATTTTAATTGTAGCAACACTAAATCACGATCCATCATTTTATACCATACCAGCTTTTAAATAAAAAGTAAAGGGGTAACCTTCTTGAAAACATTCTTTTTGCCATGCAAATAAAGGGGATAAGCATCGTGATAACCTTCTCTTTGCATGTAGACAAAAGAGAGAACAACATGTAACTTGAACAAGTAGTCTTTTATCCTTTTAAGATCTTAGCATGATATTTGAATTTCGTCCAAATAGGCTTTCTTTTATTACATTTATTAGGCTGTTTCATGCAATCCTAAAAGGATGCTGCATATCCTCAATACATCAACATATTTATTATTTATATATCAAGCCTCTTATGAATTACCTTAAATTAATTGCTTTTAATATTATTTACCTAATATTTATCCTGTTTTACCTTGTATTGGAGTTTCAAAGGTCTCGAGAATTTGGAACTATTGCATTTATTAATTTCTAGTTTTCCTATTTATTTCAACCATAGCAACACTAAACCACCATCCATCCTTTTATATCATACCAGATGGTAAGAAAAGGGGATAACCTTTCCGAACTTCCCTTTGCTATGCAAATAGAGGGCATACCTATTCCAATAAATTCCCTTTGCACACAAACAAAAGGGATAATCTTCCCAATAGCCTTCCCCTAAGCATAGCCAAGCAAAGGGATACTTTTTAGCACATACGTTTGTTTTGTTATCTCCAGTGTGGATCTCGTTTTCAACTTTGGCTATTCTTCCTGTCTTCTTATGTAGTAGTAAATAATATTCCTGTCCCTTATGATGGCATTGCGAACATATTATTGAGTTACAAGAACTGAAGAAACATTCAGGGTAAAACCAATTTCCTATGTCTCCACACTATACGAAAAAATACCCTAGAACGTAATCCTGCTCGCTCAGTTACTATTTGGTTGTCATTAAGATTTGGAAAACTTTTTGGAAAACTTGAATGGAAATGGTTCTCATTGGAAAACTTCTTTGGGTTACATGCCACGAGTCTTTAATCCTTTTTAGAAAGGGGTTTAGGGGTTGCAATGCCCTATGCAAAGCCTTCCTCACTATCTCATCTCTTTAACCGTTTTTATGATTTGGCTAGCTGAAGATAGTAAATAAGTTCCTGTTTTTTTTTCTTTCCCCCTGTTCGGACCAAAACATAGGCAGTTATTCTGGGAAACTGGTAGTGCATTTTTTATTATGTAATTTTTGATGACATATATAGTGTTGCCTCTCGAGTTCTACAGAAAGCTCCTTGAGCGTATGTTGGTTTGTCTTTATTTATATTGTGATAACCTGAGCAATCATAATCATGCACCTGCCTGTTATGCTTCTTGATACAGGTGGATCAAAAATACAGACAGTACTACCAACAAATGCAAATTGTAGTTTCATCATTTGAAACTGTAACTGGGTTTGGGACTGCCAAGACATACACTTCCCTTGCTCTTGGAACTATCTCCAGGCACTTCCGATGCTTGAGAGATGCAATTGTGGGTCAAATTTGTGTGTCCAGCAAAAGTTTGGGTGAGGAAGATATGGCAGGAAATGGTAAAGGTGAAACGTCTCGTCTTCGGTTTGTAGATCAACAATTGAGGCAGCAACGAGCTCTTCAACAACTAGGAATGATTCAACAACCTGCCTGGAGGCCACAAAGAGGTTTGCCAGAGCGAGCAGTTTCTGTCCTACGAGCTTGGTTATTTGAGCATTTCCTTCATCCGTGAGTGCTTTGTTGCAATCATTGGATTACAGAATTTCAGTTTTTTTATCTTTTTTGAAAATGTATCTCAAATCACAGTACTGCACAGAATATTACACTAGTGTATACATCATAGCATACAGACCAATGGGAATAGGCAAGACTGGGTATCACCTACTGTGAAAGATGGAGAGAGTGACTCTGACAAAGGATGCAGGAATAACTTTTGAAGGGTTTATCTAGCATTGTTTAAGTATGGCTATTTTATTGTTGTATGTGTTTTTTTTGTTATTGGAAATTTTCTTTTTCACGGTTAGTCCTTGGGCTGTTAGAACATTTTTCTAAATCAAGTTCCATTTCACAAATCTAGGCAGTCAATGCATGGACACAAATTAAAATAGCACATCTAGGCTGAGTTCTATTAGGTAATATGTTTAGGTTTCATTGAAAAATGACTTGGAATAATTGTCAAGTACTAAGCTAAATGTCTATTTTAACATATTTCATCTTAATTCAGTAGATCTTTATTTATCAGTGTCTTAGAATAGTGGTATTTAATGCTTTTATCGTTGATTACCTAATTTTCTGCGCATAAGGTATCCCAAAGATGCTGACAAACATATGCTAGCAAGGCAGGCAGGTTTGACAAGAAGCCAGGTATTTGTCTGATGGAAGAACTATGTTTCTTTATGAAAAACCTTTTGCTTTTCTGTACAAACTTTTATTTTATAAGATTGGTAACATTGAGTGTCACAGATCTACTGGGTCTTCATTGTTGTAAGTTGACTCAATATTTTCCCTTGGAATGAAAAATTTGTTACAATGTAGGTCTCAAATTGGTTCATAAACGCACGTGTCCGCCTCTGGAAGCCCATGGTGGAAGAAATATATATGGAAGAAATAAAGGAAGCTGAGTTGGGACATTCATCAGCTGAAAAGGACTACAGGAAAAGTGGTGACAGCAAGGAAGATACAAAGTCAGAGGAAGGATCTGAAAATAGTCAGAACAGTGAAGATCAGAAGCATACCAAGACAACACATCTTGATTCTAACGCCCAGGATGTTGTCTGTGAGCAACAAAACATATCAGTAAGCAGTGGTTTGAAGTCTGAGCATTCTCCTGATATGAGGTATGGCAGAAGTCAAGCATTCAGCATAGAAGGTTTATCAAATGATGAGTTGTTTCATGAAGTACGGGATGAGGGTGTGACACCAGGGAAGCTTAAGAAGGCTAGGAATGGAATTGAAGGTTCTACGTATCACCTTTCTCCAAATATGAGTACAGCTGTAGATTTCAAAATGGAGGGAAGCTGCCAAAACGGCAAATTTAATGATGAAAGGCACAGCAGTGAGAATTACATTCTTGTTCACAGTGGCATGGCACTTGCAGATAGTAGTGGAAGCTCTGGTTCATATCAGATTGGCTGTTTGAACAGATATGGACAAGAGGCATTCACCCCCAAGTTTTCTGGAAGTGGTGGTGTATCACTCACTTTGGGACTTCAACACTCTGATGGTTTATCATTATCTGGAACTCAACAAAGATGCATTTCCAGCGAAGGAAGGAATCATGGGCTTGGAAGTGTCTCTCATGATTATTGTAACATTAGTGAGACTGCAGCTGCTCATGCTGCAAATGCTTATGAGAGCATCAACTTAGAAAACAGAAAGCGCTTCGCTACTCATCTATTGCAAACTTTGTAGCTTAAGTCGACAGAGATATGCTGTATACTATGCGTTTTGTGTAACTTTTCTGTCTAGCACAGTTTTTCTGTTAATTCTTTTCCATCCCTACAGTGGAATATCCCTATAATGGGGTTATTTTCCACATCGATACTCTTCTGTGATCATGGATCCTTTAAGTGGGTTTGGACCAATCTATTTGTCATAAACCTAATATTTAGGGATTCCTTGATTTTGGTGTTGTAACTATTACGAGGCTTTTTCCTTCAAATCCACTTGGAGGAAAGAAACATAAGCCTATTGTATTCGTATGAAACAGAAAAAATCAGATTTCTTAGGGTACTCATTGTAAGCTCACTTAGTATGTGATTCATATTGACGTCTTTTTAGAAATCATAAAATCGTTATTGTTATCCTCCGAGAGGGAAGCACTACTTGCATGATCTATAGAGTATAATAGTTGAGGAAGTATTAGCTAACAAAATAAGCTATACATAGTTAACAGAAGTTGATGGGAAGTAACTGAACGATCTATAAAGTAGAATACTTGGGGAAGTATTATTTAACATGACATAATTTACACGAGTTGATTATATGATTGAATTGTCAATTTTGATTAAAAATTATTCTGGTTGACATCAGTAACTTCCTTCAAATATAACGTGTGGGTCTGACGAGTTTAATGATAATGGCATTAAGTGTTTTCTCTTTCAAGAAAGAAACACATTTTCAGGTTGCATATATGTGCCATTTCGGCTTGAGAATGTTTGAACCTTTCCACTATTTTGGAAGATCACATGCATCATTGCTATATTTTTACATAAATTTATTCTCTCAGAATGCTGCATTCGTAGGACAGAATGTTAGAACATGCATCACATTTCAGATAGGGGTTATATTTTGCAGAAAATAGAATTGAAGTTGGACAATTTTGTATTAAGGTTTGCCTTATTCTGAGGCAGCTATTTTTGGTTGGAGGTCTATCCTTGTCTCAAAAGTCAAATTTGATTAAACTTATGCACTATAAGTTTTTTAGCATGTTCAAAGAAATTAATTAAATCTTTAGTGTAAACCTTCTCGTTGTTATGTCGTGTATATGTGCTCTGAATATTGACATACTATCAAAGCAAAAGCGATCTTGAGAATTTGATAAGTAATCACGGTTTTTGGGGGTGGTGGTGGTGGTGAACCACTTTTGGAGTGCTTTGAATGATACCACAATCAAAGGCCATTCCAGTGGAAAGAATGATGCCTTCAAATTGCTTCCCTATTCTGGAAAAAGAGAGGCCTCCAAGAGGCTTTAAAAAATCTCTGATGAGAAGGCAACAAAATAAATACAGTCCTTAGTGGCCCCTATTAGGAAAGACATTGATTTGTAAGGGAAAAGTCGAACAGGACAATTGCTACCCAGATACATTACAACTTAGAAGCTACACAAATTGAACACATGCCGATGGCAATTCGGGTTGGAACGTGTCTGTTAACAAAGAGGTGTGATTGGATTGAAAGTGAAGAATTATACCCATCAAAATTGCTGGAATAGTCATTCCAAAAGATGGCGACCCCAAGTGGATTATCAACTGGAAGCCTATTAAACTCTTAAATGTCTTGTACAAGATCACAGCTAAGGGCTATTCTTTCTGAATGATATAAACATTATTTACTAAAGCATTGACCCATCTATCTATTAAAAGTGGTAATTACGGAGAGCTGGGGCTTTTTCTATCAATTTGTTAGGGTGTTGGTCCCTGCACTATACGTTGTGGTAAAACTAAGGCTCTTGGAAACCTCATCAGTCATAGGATCATCAAAGCCATTCCTTTTCCTAAATTAGATGTAGGCCAACAAGTTAATGGACATTTTCATTGATGACTTTTCTCAGTTTCTCACAAGAGGAACAATAATTAAAACAAAACACTATGCAATGTTAAAATGCTTTTTACATGCCCAAAGGGGTTGGATCCAATGGTAGAAAGCGATGAGTTTTTTCACCATTGGGCAAGGTTCAGTTCCCGTGAGGGCCTAACCTGAAGCCATGGGGGCACCTTGAGGTAGTGGTCGAACATGTGGTTGCACCCAGAGATATTATATTAAATGATATCGTGACCCGTGCACACATAAGTGTATCAAAGCCCACCCCCATGTCCTTCAATTTTTANGGGGGGGGTAACTCAATTGGCAAGTGTCGTGAATATGAAGTGATATGAAGTTCCATGAGGTTTTGAGTTCAAATCCTCCCGACTTATCCTGTGTGCCGCGTAAGGGGCATCGTGGGCACACCTGGAGGTTATAGTGGTAGCAGTTGGATAACATGACCACATGTAATGCGAGTACGTGCTCAACTAGTTGTTGATTCCGCTAGACATAAAAAAAAAACAAAAACTTTTCACACGACCTTAGGGTCAAGTACACAATGAGTCAATACACAATGTTACAAAGAACGCCCTCATGATCTGCTTGACTGGCTAGTGAACCAAGGATGGTCTCAGATTCAATCGAGCTACTTGTTCAAGTTTTTCGGTATTCCCTTAGCCTTTTAGGCTTTCCCCAAATGAACTTTGGAATATGGTTGTTTTGAGAGTCGAAAAAAATTGAGAAATGAAATGCCAAATTCACGATGTTATTTTTTGATTCTAAATTTGTACAAAAGTTAATGACATTGACTTGCATTTATTTTGTCTTGTTGGTTGCCCTATGTGAGTTCTTATCAAAGATAAAAAATCCTCCAACTTTTTGTTGCAGGGACGATATGGCTTTCACAAATTTCTGGAATCTATGTTGCACATGAAGGGACATGGGAGTGGTTGGGTATGACATCCTTAAGATACACCCATGCTCAAACCTGTTATCCCCTATCCTAGGTCCTAGGCATGGAGTACCGAGAGCCATACGACTTGAGCTTGGCCCCGAAGGCCCCATCCTTTCTTCGGTGCATCCCATCTATCAGCAACAACATCATCCATCCCACCCGTCTAGTCCTGAAGTAGCAATGGGTCTTGCTCCATGAGGTAATGAGTCCGGGTATCATGATATGTGTCACTCTGATTTTCAAAAGATTTGAATATGTTGCACTGAACTCTCCTTTATTTCATAACGTTTGCTTGGGAATTATGCTCTTTAACTTGTTCATACCTTGGGGGGGGGAGCGAGGTGACAGAATGCCCTAGTAAGCTGGTCCCCTTTAAGATGAATTGCCACTGGGTGGGTCTATGAAAGGTCATCGTC
Source organism: Picea sitchensis (assembly GCA_010110895.2). Taxonomy (NCBI): domain Eukaryota; kingdom Viridiplantae; phylum Streptophyta; class Pinopsida; order Pinales; family Pinaceae; genus Picea; species Picea sitchensis. The sequence goes on from SNQJ01S0027777.1 coordinate 194,392, forward strand.
CATTCCTTCCATACTTACCATTTTTCATCATCATCCCTCTCATCTTCCCCTACCTTAGTTTGGGCATTGGGTTTGCCACACTAGGAAGGGTTGTACCTTGCCTTGTGAGAAGAAGGAGCTAAAGGCCCAGAGGGTAAAAGTAGCTGGCAAGAGTTAAAATCCAAAATAAAACCTTTGAGATGCTTCGCCCAAGGATTCTCGAGAAAACGATAAAAGACTTCTTAGTAAGAAAGTGGACCCGTAAGATAAAATAAAACTCAAGGTCTAGTTGGTGGATGGAAAGTCTCATCATGAGCCAACCTATTAGGTCCATGGGCATCTAGCGGTATGACACTTATCTGGTCACCAAACCAGTGTAGTGGCTCTTGGTGGCATAACCAAGAAAATGGGGTCTCATCACGAGTCAACCTTCTCATTTTCGTGAAGTGTTTGTGGGTAACGTTGTCACCACTGGTCACCACGCCAGGATAGTGTCTCCGAGCTTTTCCCTTGAAAAGAAAAAACAATAGGACAAAGAATAAAATGCATTGAATGGGCTAGGAAACAATGGCATCCATGACAAGGTGCAACTCGCCCTCTACAGAGGCACCCACAGGTAAGACCTATATTTCCCTGTTATCACTGCACCCTTTGCCCAAACTTTTCCCCTGCGCCATTTCACACACTTCCATGAACTATATTGGTCTTCACCTGGGAAACACTCCAAACTTGAGGAGGATTAACCCAATAGAACATCCCGAGACCCTCTCCAAACCTGACTTGTTAAATTGCATAACATCTTTGAGCATTTGTCTGGGTAAAGGGGGGTTTGATGCACATGTTTGGGTAATTTGATTATTGGATGTGATTGACATTGCTATGATCCCTGTGAATTATGAGCCCATGGTAGGCGTACTTATTGTTGCTGCAGGACCATGCCCGATGTACTAGTACATATGGGAAGATGATTAACTCGGACCTCTATGGGGTTGAAAGCCCATAGATGGATGCTGTGACCCTAGCTAGGGGCAGAGAGATGTTAGAGACTTGCACCAGGGAAAAGGAAGGGCGTTTCACTGAAGACACTTTGACAGACCTAGACCCAAGGGGATCTTGCTCTTCCACCTGGACGTTGGCCTTGGGAGGCCCATGACATCACCATTGTGACCCTAGATATCACCCAGCGTCAGGATTGACATTTTGGAGGCAGTTGTGTGCTAATTGGCACGTGTGGCATCATCTAGGGGCTTGGAAGGCCCAACGTTTTGCAAATGAGGCCCAACGTTTCACCCAAGAGGCCCGACGTCACCCTAGAAGGGCATGACATCACCTATTAAGATGATTTTAGGGTTTAATTATATTAATTTGGGTAAAAACTGGATTTTTCATGTAATTTGGCCATGTCGGCCTTTTCATGACATAATTGTAATTAAAGGTCATTGACATTGTATACATAAGAGATAAAACTCATATTTTTTCATCATTCACTCATCACACAAGTGGTGGTCTGAAATTCGACCCTATTTAAGGGTTATTAACTGAAATCTAGTGGTGCACACTTCTTGGAGGCATTTCTTGGTGTATTTTGACAAATTTTCATTTGGAGAATCTTCAACTAGGGTTTATGATTGATTATTCTTGGTGAAGTAAGTGGAAAATCTGCATTTATTTATTGTGAATGAATGCTTATGGTTAATTTACTTGTTTTATATCTAAGATTATGAAATTGCTTGCTTGAAACCCTAGGAGAAAGACATATGTTATTATCTTTTTCTCTATAGTCTTTCTCTTGTTAAAATTTCTTGAAAGACACCTATCTTGAAGTAGATACTAGAGCCCTACCATTGTAGCACTCTAGTAACCCTATTTCCTTGCCCATTGCGTATTTTATTACAATTTGTTCAAGGAAAAGAGAAATCGCTACGGCCTAACATTTGTTACTTTCTAGCAATTATCTCTAGGAGTTGGATTTTTGAGGCCTTGGGATACCAACACCTTTCTCATCCTTTCCATCCCTTTGACATAACATTATCATTGCTATTTTTCCTCTAAGAATTGTTGCTGCCATTATTGACTCCATTACCCTAGAAATACACCAGTCTACCATTTACAAGTGTTGATTGATTAAACAAACACTCAAACCTTTATTCTTGAAGCTTTTACTAACATTTGCTAACTCTAAACTAGACTAACTCTTTAGCTAACTTGATGCTGTTGCAAAACATTGCTACAACCATACTAATTCAAGCCAAATTGCCAAATTCACCTACATAACTCACACTTACGTCATCCGGAAATTACTTGTGTCAATTGATAGTCAATCTACTAAATAAGTGTTGAGTTTGCATGGTGTTTTCTTGCACTTTTGACCACTAGAATTTGTTGTTGTTGCAAACTGCGGAAAATTCTCTGCAAAAGTGACCTATTTTGCTAGCTAGACATTGCCAAACTTTCTTGTGACAAGCTTTTATCATTCATCTAGGTTAAAGTTATTTATTCTTGTTATTTTCAAACACTTTCAATGCATAATTCTTGTGGCTGCTATAAAATATTAATTGTTGTTATAAATTGTTGCATTGTTGCAAATTCATATCAACTAGCTTACTTTTTGAAGGTTCATTGTCTTATGAAAGCACTAACATCATTTTGGTACTTGGAAAGTGTCCCTTTTTGCCTTATTGTCTTGTTTTGGGCAGGTACACAATATTATTTATTTGCTTCATCTTTATAAGACATAAAGAACCCTTTGATTTGAATGATCTGTGAGAGGGAAAKGATTTCCTTGTGATTACTTGCCTTAGCCTTCTCAAACCCCCAGGTCACCCAGGACGTCTCCCCTAGGGTAGTCTTGACATACTCCTAAATAGAAAGGGATTTCCTATTAAGGTGACAGTGATATGTTACTCTCAGTTACGCCAATTTTGTATCCACTTGCCTTGCGCTTTTGGGCAAGTACAAATTGTGCGATAACAAAACCCTTCGTTGGAAATAAATCATTTGGGGTTTAAAAGGAAAAGAACATGCAAGGTTATGTTAAGAAAGTACTTTATGTAAGAATCCTTTATGGCAAGAAATCATGTTCGGGCTTGAGCTCTCATACTCTCATTCTTACCTCAATTGACGTCAAAGTGAAAGGCACTTTTTTGGTACACAGTATTTGGAAAATATGGGAGCCCATTGAGTCATTTTTGAGTTGGAGTGACCACAACTTCTGCTTTTATCTTTCTTGCAATGACCATTCATTGTGGTGGTCATCCATTCTCCTTCAGGATGGAAATCCCCTAGTGAAATTATCTTATTTTTTATAACAAGGTTATTAAAAGGAGTCGAGACAACCTTATATATTTTTGATTCCACACTAGGGTTTGATGCATTGCTCAATGAGAAGTTCAAGATTAAAGATTTTGATAGAATGGTCCTTGATCAAATTAATGAGCTAATTTGCGAAAGCCTCCTTTTTAAATTCAATGTCCAACCTTCAACTTATTGGTGGAAGGACTAGCACTGTGACGTATCTAAGGCCTTTACAAATAGAAACTTACAGAGGATGATTGATGGCTTATCGTCAAACCTATTTTGGATACACAACTTAACAAGTTTTGGAGATTCAAATCTAAACAAACTACTTGCCTTTGTAGATGTGGTAGTGTGAGGAAATCTTTCTTTGCCCAATTTCTTATTTTGGGAGGCCCTTGAGTAGAAGTGATCATTTGGCTCATCTCAATGTCCCTTAGCTCAAATGTTCTATTTTTGTACCCTCTGTTTCTTAAGAATCTATTATGGGTTGGTTTGTTTGTTAAGTTTGCTTGGCAAGGGGTTTCGCTCTTCTATGGCCACTTGCTTCCCATCCCCATCCAAGGAACCCGCAGAGACAAACTATGTTGGAATATAGAGTTTCAATGTGCAAGTCAAAGTCATTGGAATTTGAAACATTGTTTCTAGTTTGGAAAAAGAGAAATGATATAATTTTTCACAAACCCCTGCTATTACATGACAGGTTGACAAAGTTTCAATTTGTGGAAATGTTTCTTTGCAAATTACAATGCAAGTTTAGAAAGTGGAGTTGGGTGTTTACCACTAGAGTTAGCTCCTTGACTATTGCTGTGGCGTGGGTGAGGGGAATGAGGTGCTCCTTGTGCCTTTATACAAGAGCATTCCACTGCTTATTCAACTCCTGCGAAAGACAAATAATGCCAATGAAATAGTGGTCAACTGTAACATCAAACTTGTTATATTGTGAAAAAGTTGAGAGCATCACCATATCTAGTCGTGGAAGTCCCCATACTAGACCCTTGGACGAAAAAATTCCCATAGTTTGTAGCCGCAACAAGAGAAAGGTGGTTACAAAATTAATGAATGTCCACGAACCAAAGCTACATAATGAGGAATGGGGAGGGTCACCTAACAATGATAAAGACGAGCCACTCGTCTCATGTCTAATGGTAGGTGCAACATGATATTTGGGTTTTATGATATTGCTACAATATTGTGCTTGCCTTTATGTCATTGCTTAATACTTGGACTATAATAATGGTGCACCATGTGGCACTTCAACTCGTGATTTTATTTAGCTTTAGTTTTGACACTTTTTATGGCATTTGTTATCAACTTGTGTCGTGGTGGTTAGCCTTGTAGTTTTGTTTTTTTAACACTATATGTTTTGAACTGTAGATTGTATTGAATTAAATTGTAGATTGTATTGAATTAAATTATATAAATGATATAAATATGTTGGTATGGATTTTTAGCCTTGTAGTTTTGTTTTTTTAACACTATATGTTTTGAACTATAGATGGGATTGAATTATATTATATAAATGATATAAATATGTTGGTATGGATTTTTAGTATATTGTTCACTCAAGACTAGGTCTTGATTAATGGATAGTTGGACATATATATAAATGTATTTTTATGGACCATGTGAAAGGCTTGTCATAGTTAACGCAAGTGATGTAAATACAAATGTTTAAACTACATTATAAAATAGTCCATACTGGTTGTGAAAGCACTGGAATGAGAGGGGCTATGATTCCACTAGAGGGAAAGATGAAAGAGGGTCTATGGGAGAGTGAACCCTATATTGCAAAGTCTTAGCGTGTAAACTCATCTCTTTTCCATAATGTGCTATAAATGAAGCTAAACACTTCTATTGACTCAAACACCGTTACCCATTGACAATAACCCTACAAAGATCTCATTTTTAGAGGTTGCATTAAGTAGTTTTTTTTAACCTTGAATCAAAAAGTGGTGCTATTAGGAGTAGCATTTTTTTTTCATGGTTAAAATAACCATCTTTTACAATCATGACCTTAACAACCTTGTAATATTATTGTCAACAAAAACCTTAAAATCAATCATTGAATCGAAAAATGGTTCTATTAGCATCACCATATTTTTCTAGGTTAAAATTACTACCTTTGAAACCATGGATTCAACCACTAGTACCGTTGCAACCAAATTCTTATAATCAACTCTCCAATTGAAAAGTGGTGCTCATAATAGCACTTCCCTGTTTCTTTGGGCAAAAAAAATTACAACTTTTTTGAAATCATGGCCTTTACAATCGGTCCCATTGCAACCAAAATCTTAAAATCAGCGCCTAAACAAGAAAAAAAAAAGGTAAAAAAGAAGCTCAAAACGAGAAAAAACATATTTTTTTTTATATATTAAAAGAAACCATTTTTAAGCCCGTAGGGTGTAGATCAATTGACAAGTCTCGTGTAAATGGAAGGAAATATAAAAATGAGGTCTCAAGTTCAATTCTCACCCCGATTTACCTGTGTCTCATGTTTGCGAGCTGTGTAGATGCACCTGGAGGTTATAGAGGTAGCAGATGGTTAAAAAAAAATAACTTAAAAAAATAAAACAAAAACACGAGAAAAACAAATCACCATACATTCATATTTTTAATTTAAAAAGGATATTTATTGAAAAAAAAATAGATTACCACTTAAAGGAGTGGTGGGATGCTCCTTTAAGCGATACGTGGGGCTCTCACCGTTCCCTTTGCGAAGGCCGTCGATGAAATGAGTGATACACGGGAACATGGGGGAGCCTTGCCCATCGCTCCTTTAAGCGGTGAGTGAGGGGAGGAGTGGAGGGGGTGGCAGGGTTGAAGGGGGGTGAGGCAGGGCGAGGCGGTGGGAAGGTGGGGGTGCACGACTCTGGTAATCATTGCCCCTACAATTTTTAATTTTAATTTTTTATATGTTTTTTAATGTATTTTTTTTTGAATTTTTACTTATTTATTTGTTTTATAGTGTATATATATTTTAATTTATCACTATATTATATTAATTTAACTATTTTTCTCAAATTGGTTTTAAATTTTTTTTTTTAAGGTTAAAAAAAAATTAAAAGGTAAGGGGTGATTTTTTTTTATTTTTTAATTTTTTTCTTTATATTTCTATTTTTTTCTTTTTTTTAATGATTTTTTTTTTGTACTGGTACTAGTTTTTAAATTGTGTTTTAAAAAATGTTGCAATTTTAAGTTTGAGAAAAAGAGTGTTATTGATAACACCTCTTTTCAATGTGGGAGTTTGATATTAAGATTTTGGTTACAAGGGTATCGATTATTAAGGAGATGCTTTCAAAAGAGTTGTAATTTTTTAGCCCCTCAAAAGTTAGGAAAATGATTGTGGAGCAATAAAATATAAAACAAATCAAAATGAAAGTTAGGAAAATGATTGCAAAGCAATGAAAAATAAAACAAATCAAAATGAATGCTGAAATAAAACATAGAAGAACACAATACAAGAGAGACACCGATATACGTGATTTACCCAATATGGGCTATGTCCACAGAGAAACAATCAATTATTTCTTTATTCCATCCAACAAAATGAAGGGATAGCAACTACAAGGCATTCGTTGCAATCTTGTATTTTCTGTCTCACAATCTCCTCTCTTAGTCACACTACTCTCTCTCATTATTTATATTAACTTTACCATTACATCACAATATATAAGATCCAACTGTTAATGTCTGTAGCATCAGACATGTACTTCCACATAGGTCTAAGTGTCTAGACATGTGGAAGTCGTCCAAAGCCTTCTACATTGAGACTTTACTTTAATTAAATAAATTGTTAAAGTAAAGTGCTTTTATTAGTGAGTTGAGTTTTATTTAAAAAAATGTTTTAATTAACCTTAGTGAATTAAATAATAGCCATTGATCTCAAGTGAGGTGAGAAGTAATCTCAAGCGTCAATCACTTTGGAGATTAGGGTTAGATCATAACTCAATCTTATAAAAGCATGGCAAGGGTGAAGGATGGAACACTTGACATATAATACTTTTGAGACAGAGAGAGTTGGATCATGAAGGACTGTGATTCAAGGAGATCTTGGATAGGTGAAGAAATACTTCCATCTTGAAATCAAATCAGGGAGAAGAGAGAACAGAGGCAGTTGCAAGTGAGTCCAACAGATTTGAGTTGCAACAACATGGTCACACAATGCAAAGTCGTCGTATAGTCTTTGAGTGCATGTACGTGGGTTTCAATGGAGACAAGTGCATATACACAGGTTTGATTAAAGAAAGGAACGTACATCTCGAGAAATGTGAAAAACCAAGGTTGTAAAACAAACCAGGATTTGCTATGGTTTGCAGGTACTGTCTATAGTTTTCTATATTTCTTCGTGGGCCATTTTCCCAAGTACATGAGCCCTTGTAAGATTTGAAGTTATTTGAATGATAAGCTTAGTTGATGGGCATAATATCTTTGTGTATCGTGCATGATATTTTGGTTTTCAAAATTGCTTCTACTGTATTTATTTGAGTTGATTATTCTAACATTGTATGTTGTTTTGTGAGGTGCTAATTTGATTTACAACAAGGAAATCACCAGATAACAAGATACCTAGGTGCTGGAGTAGGGTAAATTCAATCTCAACGACATCCAAAAACACTAATTCATTGATTTGGATTAGATTACAACCCTAATTTTTTAACCCAAATGAGAAAAACCATGGGCTGAAAAACCGTGTGCCAAAACCGCCCAAAATTGATGCAAACAAATGCCTAATTGTTTTTGCTTGGGGGTTTCTCCCCCCTTGTTGCGCCTGACACAATGTAATACTGCATGGGGATAATCATGCAAAGAAGACAACAAAAAAACCTCGCTAGGGGTTGGAATCCAAACGCGGATGAAATAAGACCTCTGAATCAGGTAGATAATTAAGCTCCACAACCAACAATCTCCCACTTAGACAATTAACAATCTCCCACTTGGACACTGATCATAGAAACTCGACCACTACTATCCCTGTTGGACTATGCTTCAACTTTGGACTTGGAAAGATTATCATATTCACCATCATGCTTGAAGGCCAACTGAAACTGAGAAGGAACTCAACTTATCCCTAGTTACTATCTTCATTAACATGTTTGCAGGATTCTAAATAGTGTGTATCTTTTCCAGATTTAGCTGTCCATCTTCAAAAACTTATCGCATGAAATGGTACCTAAGTTGTATATATTTATTCCTAGAGTGAAAGGATGAGTTATTTGCAAGATGAATGTGTTGGCACCCAAAGTTTTGGGTAAATATCGAACACACACAAACAAAATTGTGCGCGCGCTCAAGCAGTTGCGCGAGGGGTGACAAGAGGCGCATGTGCCAGGTCAAGTTTTGTTATTGCGCGCTAGTTAGAATTCTGCCAAATGCGCACCAGTCCAGGTTTTGTGATGCATGCAAGAAATCAAGAAGACATCGGATGCACAACATAATCAAGAAAATAATCTACGGGAAATATTCCCAAATGATTACTACACGAGCACGAGGGAACGTGGAGCAACCAAAAGATGATCTGCCAAGGTAGTTGAGATTGCCATGATTCCAAAAGAGGCGATGTGGAATGCATGCAGGTGACAAAACCATGCGGGGCTGACAGTCATAGGAGCGAGTGGGGACGAACTGAAAGTGCTAGAGCACCAGAACCGAGAAGCAGATAAAAGGAAGCAACAAAAACATAAAGAGAGTTAGCTTGTTAGTCAATTGGTTGCTAGTTGATTTTTTTTAAGTATTGTTGTTGTTAGTCCAAGTCATTGAGCTCGCTCTGAGCCTATGTTTTGTAATGTCTCTGGTTGTAAGTCCAAGTCTATCACATTTTGCAGAGTCTAAAGGGAAGTGCATGGCGCTGTGTAATGTAACAATGGGAAAATGTATAAGAGAGCGAAGCTCTGTTGCTGTCAATTGATGAATTTCTTAATGTATGGTTGTGATGGTTGAATGAAGATAATAAAGATGCAATGATTATGGTTTTATGATGTGTTACTCACGTGCCAATTGAATGTGTGTTGTTGTTGCATATTATTAGATGTTAAGTAGTTTTCAAAGATTGTCTGAATGCCAACCCAGATGGAATTTTGTGCAATTAGTCCTTCATCATCATCGACACAAGACTAGATGGTCTCTATAAACCTCATGGTGTCTTAGGTGATACCTTCTTCAGTCTTTTGTTGATTATTGATATGCTGATGCTTTGGTGTTTTTGTTGGTCAACTCTCGACGAACCCTGGTTCTTCAACCCCCAGTGTTAGGAAAGACACGTGCAAGTGCAGAATGAGCTAACATGAACAATACAGTTGTGTGTGGCAGCGTCAATGGCTTTCAACATTTTAAAATAAAATATAATGGAATATCTAATGAAGGCATTAGATAAACTATATGAAAAACCCTCAACATCCAACAAAGTATTTCTTATAAATCATTTATTTAATATGAAGATGTCAAAAAGCAACTCTGTTGTTGATCATTTAAATGCCTTTATCATGATCACTAATCAATTAAGTTAATAAAAAAAAATCTCTTAAAACATGTAAAAAAAAATAGAAAAAAAAAACATAAAAAAAACAAAATTCAAAATAATAATAAAAAAAACACTTCTAAAATAAATAAAAATTCAAAAAATACACAAACTTCCTAAACTTAAACTTTATATTAAAAAAATTAAAAAAAGCAAAAAACAAATTTCATTAGTTATATATATAACTATACATATGTATAGTTATGTATGTATAAAATGGGTGGGGCTATGTGGGGGATCTCGAGTTAGTAGGGTACTAAATTTAATACAAATTTTAAAAACAAAAAAAACTTAAAAAAACAATTTAGAATTTTTATTTAAAAAGTTAAAAAAATACTAAATTTAATAAAAAAATAAAAAACAATTTAAAAGTTTTGGTTATATATATATGAAAAGCGTGGGGTGATGTTGGGCATCGTCTCAATTCCCTGCGGGTCAAGCTTATGTTTTATGGTGGCCACGAGACCTAGTCTGGGGATGTTTAATATGGCCCCTATCATTTAGACAAAGTCTTAGTGGACGTTAATCATCATCATCATATAAATATATATAATATAACCAAAACTTTAAATTTTTATTTTTTAAACTTTTTTAATAAAAAATTTAAATTGTTTTTTGTAATTATAAGTTTTTTTTGGTTTTTTTTTTTTAAATTTTGTAATTTTTTTTTAATATGTTTTTTAAAATTTATTTGTGTGTTTTTTTTTAACTTTTCTAAAATTTTTGAGTAATAAATTTGTTTTTTTACCTTTATTTATTTATTTTCTATTTTTAGCTTAGTTTATATATATTTTAATTTTGTTGGTTTTTTTCCTCTTTAGTTTTTTTATTTGTTTTTTATTATATAAATTTAATTTAATTTTTTTTAATGTATTTTTAATTTCAATTCTTTTATTTTTCTTGTTTTTAGTTTTTTATTTATCAAAAAAAAGTTAAATTATATATTTTTCGCTAAATATTAAAAAATAGTGTTATTTATCTACAATGATTTTCTATGTATTGAAGTAAAGGTAAAAAATGTGTTAAAAATGATATTTTCCACTATAGCAAGTGTCGTGATATGAAGTTCCATGAGGTTTCGAGTTCAACTCCCCCCAACTAAACTTGTGTGTAGCTCATGGGGCAGCATGGGCACACCTGAAGGTTATAGTGGTAGCAATTGGATAACAAAACCACATGTAACGCGAGTACGTGCCCAACTAGTTGCTGATTCCGCCAACCATAAAAAAAAAGAACCATAAATTAATTAAGGAGACGAAAAATCTTAGTTTCAAAAAATTAAATGCAAAAAATATTTTTAAGATTGAAAGAAGCATGAAAATTTGACTAAAAACAGAGTTGAATTAAATAAATAAAATAAAATTGAAAATAGATGAAAAACAAGCATTTAAAAAAAATGTGGAAACATTATGGATAGAAAATTTAAAATATCAAAAAACCAGCTAAAAAGGGAGGGACAGGGGGTGCTACAGGTAACACCATTTTAAAAACGGAGTAAAAAATGTGACCCCCCCAAAATCGAGAACTCTGTAGAGTTCTCGTTAAGTTGGTAACTATGTTTGTATAGTTACATATATAAGAAATTCATGGAAGGTCACTAAAGGATCACTGATAATAACAAAATGAAAGAAGGTAAGTACGTTGTGTTTATGTACTAGTAATGTTGACTTTTCTATTGCTTTTTTCTACATGAGTGGATACAACATTGTGGCATCATAAGCTTAGGCACATGAGTTAGAAGGGAATGCATATTCTCCCCTCAAGAGATTTGTTGACAAATTTGAAGCAGGTTGATTTGGATTTATGTGAGCGCTGTGTTTATGGAAAACAGAAGAAAGTCATATTTCTCAGAGTTGGGAAGAAAAATAAGAGTTTAAAGTTAGAGCTTGTGCATACCGATAGATGTATGGGGACCGACTCATGTGTCATCTCTTGGAAAATCTTATTATTATGTTGATTTTGTTGATGATGCGACTAGGAAAACTTGGATTTATTGCATTCGAAAAAAATGTGTTATCTTTGATGCTTTTAACAAATGAAAAGTTTTGGTTGAGAATGAGACATGAAATAAGTTGAAGTGTCTTGGATCAGATAATGGAGGCAAATAATACAACAAATATTTTGATAGTTACTATTCATACCATGGGATTCATAGAGAGAAGACAATTCCATGAACACCACAAGAAAATGGCGTGTCAGAAAGGATGAATAAGACAATCATGTGCAAGGAGTATGAGATTGCATGCAAGATTTCTCTACAGTTTTGGGCATAAGCTGTGGATACTATTGTTTAGTTAATAGATAGAGGACATTCAAGTTCTTTGGATGGTGGCATTCCAAAGGAGGCATGGACATGTAAAATGTAAACTACTCATTTATGAGGACATTCTATTGTGAAACATTTGTCCATATTGATAGAGAAAATAGAACAAAGCTTGAGGGAAAATGCAAGAAGTGCAATTTTACTGGATGGAGTTAATGATTTTAGTTATTGCTTATGGGATTATGAAAATCACAAAATCATTGGGAGTATAGATTTGGTATTCAATGAGAAGGTTATGTACAAATATCAGTTGCAGGGAAAGAAACATAAAAATAAAAACACATAATACAGAGTGCTTGATGAAATCACTTAAAATGAAATTCCAGAGGTGTTAGAAAATAAAAAATATTCAACAACAACAACAAGACATACATCAAACTCCTGCAAGTGTTGTTAGAATATCTACCAGGTTAAGTAGACCCCCCGAATGATACTCTCATTCGTAGTATTATTTATTGTTAACTAATTTTGGTGAACCCGAAAGATATGAAAAGGTGATGTAGGTAGAAACCAAAAAGAAGAGGGATCATGGCATGAAAGAGGATATGGACTCATTGGTACATAATCAGACTTACGACTTGGTTCAGTAGTCTGCAGGTAAAAGAGTATTGCAGAATAAACAGGTTTACAAGTTGAAGGAAGAAGATGGAAGCAAAAGAAGGTATAAGTCTAGACTTGTTTTAAAGGGGATTGCACTGAATAAAAGTATAGATTTTGTTGAAATATTTTCTCCTGTTGTTAAAATGACTTCAATTAGAACCATTTTAAGTCTAGTGGCAGTAGAAGATTTACATCTTGAATAGTTAAATGTAAAGATAGTTTTTCTCCATGGGGATTTGAAGGAAGAGATTTTATATGCAACAACCACAGGGGTATAAGGTCAAGGGAAAGGATAAATTAGTATGTAGATTGAAGATATTGTAAGGCCTAAAGCAAGTTCCAAGGGAGTGGTATTTGAAATTTGGCAGGTTTATGACAGAACAAGGTTATAATAGATGTCATTCTAACCACTATGTTTATTTTAAGAGACTAGATAATGATAACTATATTATCTTGTTATTGTATGTAGATGACATGCTTGTTGTAGGGTCTAACATGCAATATATCAATGTGCTCAAAAGAAAATTAGCTAACTTATTTGCAATGAAGGATTTGTGTGTTGCAAAGCAAATCCTTGGTATGAGAATAACAAGAGACATGAAAAATCACAAATTAACATTGTCTTAGGGTGAGTACATAGAGAAGGTGTTGGAAATATTTAAAATGCGAGAAACAAAACTAATTAGTACACCTTTGGCCATCCATTTCAAACTGACTAAGGGGATGAGTCCTAAGACACATGAGCATATATACTACATGCCCAAGGTTATGTACTCATCGAGAGTTGGTAGCTTGATGTATGCGATGGTGTGCACAAGACTGGATATTGCACATGCAGTGGGAGTTGTGAGCAGGTGTATGAAAAATCCAGGTAAAGAGCATTAGAATGAAGCAAAGTGGATTTTCATGTATTTGATAGGTACAACTACTCAGGCATTATGTTTTGGAGATTCAACAATGTTCTACATGGATATGTTGATTCATATATGGAAAGTGATATAGATAGTAGTAGGAACACAATAGGGTATGTTTTTACTATAGGTGGAACAAAAGTAAGTTGAATTTCTAAATTGAAAAAGGTTGTTGCACTTTCAACAAGGGAAACAAATTATGTCCTTGCTATAGAAACTAGTGAAGAGATGATTCAGTTACAAGGGTTTATGGAGGAATTGGGAAAGAAGCAGGAGAATCACAAGTTGTACAATGACAGACATAGTGGCATTATGTTGGCTCATTCCATGCTTGCACACGTCTTTCCTAAGACTAGGGGGTTGAAGACCTAGGGTTCGTCCAAAGTTGACCAACAAAACCCCCAAGGAATCAACATATCAATCCTTAGCCAAATACTGAAGAAGGTATCACTCAAGACGCCATGATGATCACATAGACCATCTAGTCTTGTGTCAATGATGATGAAGGACTAATTGCACAAAATTCCATCTGGGTTGGCATTTAGACAATCCATTGAAAACTACTTAACAATTAACAATATGCAACAACAAAAAACACATTCAATTGACACATGAGTAACACATCATAAGACCAGAATCACTGCAAATTTATTATCTTCATTCCACCATCACATCCATACATTAAGCAATTCATCAATTGAAAACAATAGAGCCTTTCTCTCTTATACATTTTCCCATTGTTACATTACACAATGCCATACGCTTCCCTTTAGACTTTGTGATATGTGACTGACTCAGACTTAAAACCAAAGATGTTACAAAACATAGGCTAAGAGCGAGCTCAATGAATTGGACTAAAACCAACAACAATACTCAAAAACATCAACTAGCACCAAATAACTAAGGGGATAACTCTCTTTCTGTTGTTGTTTCTTCATTTTATATGCTTCTCGTCTCTAGTGCTCTACCACTTTCAGTTCTACCCCACTTTCTCTTCTAACGTCCAATCCCGCATGCTTTTATCATCCGCATGCATTCCATGTCGCTTCTTTTGGAATCATGGTGATCTCAACTACCTTTCCAACTCATCTTCTAGCTGCTTCACTTTCCCTTGTGATGCATGTAGTAATCATTCAGGGATATTTTCCATAGATTCGTTTCTTCAGTCTGACGGGCATGTAGTGTCTTCTTGATTTTTTGTTTGCATCACAAAACCTAGACCAACACACATTTGGAAGAACTAGAACTAGCATGCAACAACAAAACTTGACTTGGTGCACGCCTCTTGTCACCCCTCCATCAATTGTTTGAGAATGCACAAAACTGGAATAGGTACGGACAACTTAGTTTGTATGTGTGTGTGATATTTACCTACAACGTTGGGTTCCAATAGGCCCCCACCATTATTATTTGGTTTATCCTAGAGCGAACTGCCTCATGGAGTGACAAATGCGAGGGAATTGAGTAAGAGAAAATCATCATCATTGAAGAGCCAGAACATCAAACCAAGTTGTGGTTGCATTCGAGTTTGAGTAAGAGAAAATCACTTGTCTAGGATGTATTTGCAACCTGACACATGTATTGGAATGATTTGAGTAGTCCTCAAGGTAAAAACAACTTTGGAATTCATTGGGCCAGATGCTAGAAACTCTCTCTCTTCGAGGGTTTCTTTGGTTATGAATGAGGTATCTATTTAAAGCACATAATCCATAAACTGACCCCCTAACTGAACCAAGTGATATAACTAGAACTTATCCCGATTAAGCATTGACCTACAAGAAGTAGATCCCGAGGAAGAGCTCCTTTGGGAGAGACACCGTCATCCTCCTGTCTCATTTTTATGGTAGCAGAGGGTGGAAGACATAGACCCCCTAGCGTGGTGGAGAGGATACCCCAAAACCATGGGTTATCTACTTTAGCAAAGGTGATTATCCATGGTGACATGCAAACCAACATCGAGATGAGAGAGATGGAATACTGTTACATCTTTGAAGCAAAGTTTAGAGAATTGTGTCATACTTGGCTGTGTCTTGTTGGTGAATAAGAGGGTGGTACCTCTACCTAACGACCGATGATGAAATTATGATATTCATGAAAACTAGACTGTGGGATCTTGCGATGCCTAGTTGTATTGGGAATTGCATGTCCCGAAGCGTCTGTTAATATGGGCCATGAAAGGGAACCTGAAACAGGAGATGGTAAGGTCAATGGAAAAGGGAAAGATAGGAGTGAGCGGGAAGAGAATGGGGACATGAGAGATGGGCTGGGGTGGGAGAGAATGGGACGTGGATAATTTCTCCGAAAAATGCATGGATGGAAGCATATATATAGAGAGAGGAGAGACCGGTAGGAGGTTTCAGCTGGAATAAGACAAAGAACCCTCCAATGTGATAGATCATAGAAGAACTATAGAGTCCCGAAGAAGTGCCATAGATGAGGATATAACGATTCAGATCTTTCGTACTAGTGATGTGCCTTTTGGAATGTGGAGTCATAATTAATTATGTGCCAGGGATGTGGGTGATCTGGTTGAATCAGATTGATTGACCCTTCAAATTAATGTAGTGCCAGGTAGCTCATCCCAGTCCCATGTGAATCTGAACTTGCCAGATCTAGTACTTTGTACGTAGGCCATAACTTTGATCCGAATTGGAAATCTTGGGAATCTACAAAGCTATCAATCTATCTTGTCCACCTGTGTGACTGGAGTGTATGTTGTGCTACCAAAAAGGTAAATTATTTTGACTATGTACTCTTCTACTTACTATACATATTAAGCTAATCCTACTCTACAAAACTTTAGGGTGGATAAATGGATCTAAGTGACAAGTGACCTCTGTTGGCCATAGTACACCTTCAATTGACTACCATTAACAAGTCCTTTGAGAAACTGTTCCTGCAATGTAGCCAACTTGGAGGCAACAGATTCATTGATGTAGACCAAACAGAAAGGACACAACTTGCTAGGATGTTATAAATATTTGTTGTCATATAACAACACCAGAGATCCTGGCTGGAGAATTTTATGGTGGATGTTGCGATCATGCCATGCCTTTTGTTTATTTTTTTTGACCACTTGGCCGAATGCTGCTACCAGAGATCTATGAGCTCGTCCAACCTGTGCTGAAGTGACTATTCATCAGTCATGTGAGTAGCTAGAGCAATCCATAAGATGAGGACAACAAATTCTAATGGAATGATTTTTTCTCGGTTGTAGACCAATCTGAATGGAATTCACTTTGTCAAACGCACCTTTTACAGGTTGTGCAATATGCCCATAATACTATGGGAATCTGTTGATCCCAGTCATAACGCTGCACATTACAAAATTTGGTTAATGCATGTTTTACAATTTTATTGAAAGATTTAACTATACCATTAGCTTGAGGATGATAAGGAGTGCTCTTATGTTAATGGATTATGAACTCCTAAGTGAGTTCCTGGATGGTCTCATTTAGAAAGTGTGAGCCCTCGTTGCTCATCGGTACGTTTGGACAACCAAATTTGGTAATCACATTATCAAAAATGAACCGCGCTTCCATTTCTACCGTGCAATCCTTAACCGACACAAATTCGACCCATGTTTTCATATATTCAATGGCCGTAATAATGTAGCATGCACCTATTCGAGGCGGTGGGAGGATTAATGGGGCCCACAAAATCAATTTCCCATTTCTCAAACGATTCTAATGTTGTAACCAGAAACATAGGGAGATCATCTCTTCGACAAGGTTTTTCGATCTGTTGACATACGTCACAACATTTACAATACTCCTTGGCATCGACGAAGAGTGAATGCCACCAAATTCCTATGCGTAGAACTTTTTGCGCGGTAGCCTTTCCTTCATTGTGCCTCCCTATAATACCCTCATTTAATTCATACAAAATGGGGTCTCATTCATGTTCTAATGCACATTTGTGGAAAATTCCATTAGATACCAACTTATATAGTTGTTCGACAATCAATTGATAGTATGCATTATGGATCACCAATTGACGACGTTGGGTTGGAGTATACCATTTTGGAGCCTGTCCAGACATGAGGAATTCAATGATCTCAACTAATTGATCGGGAATTGCTTTGACGTAG
>SNQJ01S0027777.1:215010-257277 GCA_010110895.2 Picea sitchensis
TACCCATATAGAGCACACAATTTGGTACAAATATTGACACGTGGCCTATTTATCCACAGTTAAAACAAGTGGGGGGTATACCTTCCCCTCCTCCATATCCTTGTTCCTTGCCTCGACCATATCTGGCTCTGGGACCTCCTTGATATCCACCTCTCTCATCAACACCATGGTCACTAACCTTCTATTCCTCTTGTACCTTGAAGACATCATGGATATGATATTGCATCAGATGGAGTGACTGAAAGTTGTTCACATCATGTTCTATGGAATTGCATAATTCACAAAATGGAGTATGATGCGTCTTCTTATATTTATCCAACGTTGGGTAGCGAGGTTGCACATGGCCCCACTATTTGCAAATTTCACACCATTCCTTCTAGAGCCCAACTGGAAATGGACTTGACACACCCATTTCCAAGAAAAATACACTCATCTCTGTGATGGCCCTCAGAATGACACATGGTACACCATACGCCCTCACACACGGATTTTTCCTTTTCCATATCTTGCAATTGCATTGTTAGGTTGGCTAGTTGATACTGTACCTATGCCAAACCTGTCGATGCTTGACCTCCTCCTGGTGTAGCCTCCAAGTACATTGCAATTTTGATAGATTTTTCCTGAGTAGTCACCTTCTATTGGGTGAGAGAGACTCAAATATGGGGAAGCAACCTTGCAATGAACCATTATCTATGTTGCACGTCCTGGATCTGGAAAGTCAACCTATCCAACAAGATCTTGATTCGTTGGTCATAATCCCATACAATTTCTCCCTGTTTTCACTTAATATTCTTAATCTCTATAATACATTGAGACTCTAACTTAGGATTTTGTAATTCCTTAAGTAGATATCTCTTGATCTATGTCAGGGACTTCGCTTGTCCCACTAGTGCAGTGGCCTTATACTTCATATACCATGTCAAAAATCTGTTCCTAAATGTGGTCTCCAGTTGTGTAATATTTTATGTCTCATCTATGATCCTATCCACATACCATATCTCCTCACATGTGAACCAATGTTGCTATGCATCATCTCTACCCATTCCATGAAACATGGGTAACCTTAGTGTACTATATTGGTTCACCATGCTCAATCTTAGGCTATTTCCTTCGAGCTGACCATTGGGTATCTAGGATCTTGATACTTATACTCTTCCCGAAAAAGTAGCATTGAATTCGTCTTCTTATTCACTTGTCTCTTCCCTTCTTTCTTCTCCTACGAGTCTTGCTTCTACTCCAATCGCCTATCTGTCTGTTGTTCTTTATTCTTGGCTACAAATGCACAAGGGGGGTGGTTCAAAAGAGGGGTAACTCCATCTTCTTATAACATTTTTTGTGAGGAAACCTAGAGAGTTTCCTACCTGTAATTGTGAAATACCATCCACTATTGCTAACTCTTCTCCCCCACCACTAGGGGATCCTCCATATTCCTCTCCTACTTATGCATCTTTGCTCTGCACCTCATCTTCCCTAGAATTTGTGGCACTTTTCAATATCCAAGGGGTCCAGACTTCGTCTTCTGGGCCCCTAGTATCACTACTATTAGTAACTCTATTGGATACCCTACTCTCAATGCCACGCCTCTTCACATGCATATCCTCATTTGTTTACCTCTCTGGCACAACACATTATTCCACACTTCCTCTTGGTGCAGTCTCCTTCCTCTTCATTATGGGTCTGAACCCTTGTTGTGCACCCCTTTTCTAACTTCCTTCTGATTCTTTGTTCCGATCTCCTTCTTGAATCAACTCTTCTTGAATACCATTTGACTCTCTCTCTCTCTCTCTCTTAATATATTTTGGGTCCATCCTATTCCTCATCTAATTTTAACAACTTTTGGATTCTCCTCATTGGATCCATCTCCTCTCTCCCTTTTACCCTATATTTTCACTCCCCCTAGCGCTAGAGGAGTCTACTCATCCATCTTTTTGGGATCCATGTGGATCAACCCCTTCTCCACGAACAACATTTTTATCCAGAATGGGATTTCTTCTAACAACCTTCTTCTAGGACCTTCCGTGAACTTTCTTTCATCTTCGCTGAAAGAATCAATGCACTCAACAACAAATTCAATTATATGTCCTTCCTTCAGCCGATAAAAACATAAATCAATGGCTCAAGTCCACTTGTTATCTACCTTCAACCTATCCATCATGCCTTGATCCCAAACCAATGGTTCTTGTGGCATCGAATAAGTATTGGTAGCAGTCTATCTCTTCAACCATTCATACAATAGACATGGAAATTCAACAAAGAAAAGTTCATGCATATCAAAGTAAATATATGCATCCTTCCATCGCTTCACATTAGTATTCAGACATTGAGTGTCCCGCTGAGTGAACTCATATTCCTTTGTAGTCAACTAGTCTTGAATTTCTTCCCGAGATGGATACCACCTCATTCTTTTCCTTCATTACTAAATAGAAAACCTTTAGGTATCAGTAACAAAATTATTTGTTGGCTCATTCCACTCTTGCACATGTCTTTCCTAA
The DNA here is from genome assembly GCA_010110895.2 of Picea sitchensis. Lineage (NCBI taxonomy): Eukaryota > Viridiplantae > Streptophyta > Pinopsida > Pinales > Pinaceae > Picea > Picea sitchensis. The sequence goes on from SNQJ01S0027777.1 coordinate 217,503, forward strand.
CGCTAGGGGGTTGAAGACCCAACGTTCATCTAGAATTGACCAACAAAATCCCCAAGGCATCAACATATCAATCCTCAACCAAAGACTGAATAAGGACTCACTCAAGACGCTATGAGGATCACCGAGACCATCTTGTATTGTGTCGATGACGATGAAGGACTAATTGCACAAAATTCCATCTGGGTTGGCATTCAGATAATCCATTGAAAACTACTTAATATCTAAGAATATGAAACAATGACACACATTCAATTGACACATGAGTAACACATCATAAGACTAGAATCATTGTAGCTTTATTATCTTCATTCTACCATCACAACCATACATTAAGCAATTAATCAATTGACAACAATATTTCCCTTCTCTCTTATACATTTTCCCATTGTTACATTACACAATGCCATGCACTTCCCTTTAGACTTTACAAAATGTGGGGAGACTCAGACTTACAACTAGAGAAATTACAAAACATAGGCTCAGAGCGGGTTCAATTACTTGGACTAACAACAACGACAATACTAAAAAACATCAACTAGAAACCAATTGAGTAACAAGATAACTCTCTTTATGTTGTCATTGCTTCCTTTTATCTGCATCTAAGCTTTGACACTCTATCACTTTCATTTCTGCCCCACTCGCTCCTCTGACTGCCAGTATCACACGCTTCTGTCACCATCATACATTCCATGTCGCCTCTTTTGGAATCGTGGAAATCTCAACTACCTTTCCAACTCATCTTCTGGATGCTCCATGTTCCCTTGTGCTACTTGCAATAATCATTTGGGGAGGTTTATTGAAGATTATTTTCTTTAATTTGGCATGCATGCAATGTCTTATTGATTTCTAGTGTGCATCACAAAACCTCGACCGATGTGCATTTGGAAGAACGCGAGCTAGTGCACAATAATAAAACTTGACTTGGCACGCGCGCCTCCTGTGACCCCTCGTGCAACTGCTTGAGCACACACAAAACTGGAATAGGCACACACAACTTCATTTATGCACACGTGCGATAGTTACCCAAAACTTTGGGTTCCAACATTTCCAAGTGCCTTTCTATCAAGAACCTCCCATTCTTTTGTAGATTTTTACCTTGTACAATTATTTACTGCAAACAAATTTTTAATAAAAGAACATAAAAGATACAATGGAAAATACACACATTACATAGAGATTTTTCCCTTGGAAACCCAAACCAGGAAAACCAACATATTCTATATTCATCATCTCATACATTGTTTACAATACAATATACATATAGTATCCTATAACATCCAAAACCCTAATCCAATAACACAGATTAGTCAACAACCCTAATTCCTTAACTGGAAATAGAAAACCATCAGTGAAAACCATGTGCTGAAAACAACCCAAAAAAAGACACAAAAAACCGCCAAAATAATGTAACCATACAAATATTGTAACACATACCCAACATATACATCCTCCATAGTCACATACTTCTTTGCTATTCCGCTCAATGTTAGGAAAATATTCTTTTGATATAGATGATCCTCCATTTGCATCTTACATAGCTGGTAGTTTTAGTTGTTAAACTTCTCTACCCTAAACTTTCCTTCTTTCACCATTTCTCCCATTCAAACCAGGAACCATCCTTTATTGCAAGTTTATCAACCAAATAGACCTTCAACTTTGATACCGGTTGTTAGGAAAATGATTGCAGATAAATAAAAAATAAAACAAATCAAAATGAATGTGGAAATAAAACATATAAGAACACAATGCAAGAGAGACACCGATATATGTGGTTCACTTGATATGGATTACGTCCACTAAGAAACATCCAATCCTTCTTTTATTCCATCTAGAAAAATGAAGAGATAACACCTACAACACATCTGTTGTAACCTCCTCTTCACTCTCTCATAGTCTCCTCTCTCAGTCACACTACTCTCTCTCATTATTTATATTAACTTCACCATTACAATACAATATATAGAATCCCGTGGAATCCAAAATCCCTAATCCATTAACCTATATTATATTACAACCTTAATTCCTTAACCCAAATTAGAAAAACACAGGCCAAAAAATTGTGCCAAATATGCCCAAAATGAATGGAAAAAACCACTCATTTTTTTTTCTCCGGGGATTCACCCCCCTTGTGACCCCCTCACTGCACCTAACACAATGTAACAATGTGTGGGGATAATTGTGCAAATAATATAATAAAAAACCCCCACCAGGGATTGGGATCCAAACATGGATGACACAAGACCTCTAAATCATGAAGATAATCCGATTCCACAAACAACAAAAAGGGGGGATATCATTGGGAGCGCCATTTTTCAATCAGAGTTTATTTTAATATTTTAGTGTACCAAATGTTGAGTCCATAGTTTCAAAAAAATTGTAATTTTAACCATGAAAAAAATGTTGTTGTTGGTGGCACCACTTTTGTATTCGAGGTAGATTTTAAAGTTCTTGTTGGCAACATTACGAGGTTGTTAAGGATATGGTTTCAAATGGTGGCAATTTTAACCTCAAAGAAAAAATGGGTGTTATCGATAACACCACTTTTCGAAATGGGGGTTGAGTTTGGTGTATTTGACACAAAAATATGGGTTTTTAGGGCTATATTTTTCATTTTGAGGTCACAGTTCTCATTAAGTTGGTAACTATGTTCTCATTAAGCCAATCAATGAATACATGAAAATTATGGACTAAGTACAAGTGTAAAGGACCATATGTCAGAAGTAATGCTAGACCTAGTTTCCTTGACCTCCTCATTGCCATTTGGAAATTTTCCATTAGGCTATCATGCTAGCATAAACTTGCTAGTGCGAGCTTTCTCTTGAGAGAGGCATTCATACTGAGAGGCTTGTTCAAGCTATTAGTTTGTGAACTGGGATTTTCTTGTGAATGAGAGGTTGACATGTATTATACATTATCGTGCATAATTTTGGTCTAGGAACCAATAAATCACATGGGAAGGGATTATGGACAAAGAGGGTGCACTATGAAGAGAATGCACAAAGACTTTGAATGGGAATAAAGGGTTGCAAGAGAGAATAGAGGTTGGGTAATTTAAAAACCCTATATTTCATTGTGTATTGTTGCTTTTGAATGGGAATAAAGGGTTGCAAGAGAGAATAGAGGTTGGGTAATTTAAAAACCCTATATTTCATTGTGTATTGTTGCTTCAAAGATGTTAGAGAAGCTAAAAACATAATGATCAATTCGATAAGAACTCTCTAATGTCCTATTTTTTATGGATCGCCATTAACCTTCCAATTGAAAAATGATACTTTCAAAATCACATTTTTAATACTTTAATTCAAAATAATAAGATACTCTTTCCACCATTACATTGATATATATCTTTATTTCAAAAAATACTCTTTGTTTAATTCAAAAGCATGAGATACCATTAAACCATTAAAATCAGATATATCCTTTACTAATGACATACAAATGAACATGTTGTTAATCTTTAACTCATGGTCAAATGTTACATTATTTAAATTGCAATGAAATTATGTTTAGATATTGATCTCTGCATATTACACCAAAAGTCTCAACAATCATTTTGTTTAACCTCACTAAAAGCATATAGTTAGAATGAAATATGGTTGTCCCTGTTAGCCCACTATCACCTACAAGTATAACCTAAAATTCATGCTTTAGTAACATAGTTATCTACTTATATTAATGAGAATGCAATACTTAGATATCCTAAAATAAAATGATTTTATTATGTTCATGGATAACCAAAGCTTTAAAGAGCTATTCTGTTAGTACCTGCCAAAGCATGTACTCTAGTAATCGGGTAGGCGTTAAATTTCATTAGTTTGTTCACGTTATCCTAATGTATGAAAAAATAAATATTATTTGATTTAAAAAAAATATTTGTGTATATTTTCATAATTTTATATATTGAATTTTTGAATTAAAAATATTTGTGTATATTTTCATAATTTTATATATTGAATTTTGAATTTTTTTTGTTGGCTCATAAAATCTTGATGGAACATATTTACCTACTGTAAGCATTTGTTTTCTCTTATTTGTCTAAGTTATAAAATACCAAAAATACTAATTTTTAAGTTGCTCATCCCATGTCATTTTCTTCATCCCCATCAATGCACTGAGAATATTATTGATATACTAATTTCTAAGTTGCTCATCCCATGTCATTTTCTTCATCCCCATCAATGCACTGAGAATATTATTGATGCACTAACAATACATAATATTCTATTAATGAACTCCACTGAGGTCTCAAGGACATGCATCTTGTACACCTCAGGATATACTATGCATCTCTATACACCTACTTATGCATCACAATGACCTTCGTGGTATGAGATAAAGACCAAATAATGAAGTTAAACCAAGTGAAGTGAAATTGAAAGTGGAAATGGTGGTGTAGATAGGATAGAGCATGCATCACGATGACCATGGTGGTGCATATGAGATAAAGACCCAATAATGAAGTTAAACCAAGTGAAGTGAAATTGAAAGTGGAAATGGTGGTGTAGATGGGATAGAGACCAAGTAATGAAGCTAAACCAACTGAAGTGAAGTTGAAAGATCATTGAATGAAGTAATCTAAAGAACTCAATCAATGGTTTGATTTCTCCATAAGAGAAAATCTAAACATGCATGAACAATTCAAGTTGTTGCATACTATATCCATAATTATACAACCTATAATGATAGATATTCTTTCATTTGATTTATGAAAGATTCTTCAAAATAATCATTCTTTAATAGTGATCACAGCTAGAGTAGAAACATTGCAAAAACGAAGATCCTAAGTAAGCCACATGTCTATCTCTGTAATACATATCTCTCAAGGAAGAACAATGTCTGTACAAACACACGTGAATATATCTCAAGACAGAACAATGTATGTAATACATATCTCTCAACAAAATTTAATATTTTTTCTTAGTGCATTAGATTTGTTTCTTGAGTCAAAGTAAAACCTTATGATAAGGCATATCATAAATATTCACTACTCTGTTAGAAAAATTAATGGTTTAACTGCTGAAATTTCTTCTGGAACTTTTGGTTTGCTGCGTTGTTGAGTCATATTTATCTAGTTTATGCTCTATACCTAATTATGTCCTTTCATCTTAAAACAAAAAATCACAAAACTTGTAATCACTATGTTTTCAAGAATTTCCTTAGCTTAATCACTAACTATATAGATTTATGCATCTTTTCCTTCTGTGTCAATGATATGCATGTTTGGATTCTATTTGATGTCCATTATCTTTTTTCCAATATTTCTTTAATATTATTTGATTTTTTCCAATATTTCTTTTATATTATTTGAAGTTCTTACATGTAATGATGTTATCTTCCCTATCAAATTTGTATCTCTCGGTTGAAGGTGACCTGACATGAGAAAAAGGTACTAGATTTCCATTACCATGCTTTGAAATCAAGCATACATCCTGATATGGTAGAAACATATCTTCCAAATCAAGCATATATCCATTTTCATGATTTTTTTGTACATAGCAACATGCATTTCAAAACATGAATTCACCTAAAAACTTTAATTAGAGTGAAACTGTAGCATAAAGGTGTTGAGTAAATCGTGAAAATATGAATACCTGAAGGCTTGGATTCATCAAAAACCATCATGGGAGGAAAAAATTGGTCATTCATTTGATGATCAAAATGCTAGTTTTTCAAGAAATGTCAATAGGGAATCCTAATTTCCCACTGATTCAATGTAGTCTATACAATTAGATAGAGAAGACATCAACAACTAATGCTTTGGTGAAGATTTTTTTTTATTGCAACTTGTGGGAGCAATTGTGTTTTTGATACATGTTTAATGTCTTGAAATGATATTTTAAGTATTCAACTTCTTGCAAGAGATTATTCATTGAGTGGTTTGTTGTTTCCATTTTTTTTACCTATATTATTTCACTCGTCTATCATTTGTGTGCCACCATCCAAGGAGAACCCTCATCTATATCATTTTTCCAACCCAACCATGCTCTTGTCTTGGTAAAACTAACCCTCTAACTGACCAACAAAATCAGAAAACCAATCATTCTAAAATTGAGGTGGCCTAGATTTTCCCTTTAGCAGTTAGGTGCAAACTTTAGGACTTACAGTGCCAAACCCTTTCTTAAGGCATGAGACATGAAAAATAAGATGTATCTTAGAGTGATTGGGAAAAGATAATTGGTATGCCACAGGCCCCAATCGTTTGAGAATAGTATAAGGACCATAAAATTTGGGGTCGAGTTTCTGACAGTGCTGGGTTTTGAGTGAAGTCCGCTTGTATGGTTACATACGAAGAAACACTGAGCCCCTTTCAACAAATTGATGTTCAGAATGACCCTGATTTTCCTGTTGCTTCATGTGGTTATTATCCATGACGAAAGTTTATTTGAGAGTAGAGATAATGGTCATGTGGAATGTGATATTGTGGTCAACCTCCTAAACCTTGGAGACACCTAACATGTATGGGAGAACCGATGGTGGATTTTGTTCGTAGACTGCTTCAAAGGGAGTCATGTGAGTGGGAGTATGATAATATATGTTGTACCACCATTTAGCTAGGGGTAACCACTGAACCCACTGGTTTTGTTTGTTTGACACAAAACACCTCAAATATGTTTCCAAACACTTGTTGACCACTTCGGTTTGGCCATTAGTATGAGGATGATAGGAAGTATTGAGATGTAGTTGGGTTCCCTAGAGCTTGAATACTTTTTACTAGAAATTGCTAGTAAAAGTGGGATCACAGTCAGAAACAATAGAATGAGTCATGCCATGGAGTTTGAAGATATTATCCATAAAAATCTGAGCCACTTTGAATGTTGTGAATGGGTGTTGAAGAGCACAGAAATGAGCATATTTGGAAATATGATTCATTACCACCATGATGACTGACTTATTGTTGGATTTAGGTAAGCCAACAATGAAATCCATATGAATATTGATCATCCAAATAGTAGGTGGAAGCATAATCGGGTGGAGTTTGCCAGGATTTTTGTGCAACAACCCAATTTGATTATTTATTTATCATAGTTGTTAATTTAAATTTAATTAATTATTAAAATAAATTCAATGAGTCTTTTTATTATTTTATTATTAAAAAGGTTGGTGAAGTAATTAATGAGGGGATTGTTGAAATGACTAAGACAACTGAGAGGGGGCGGGGGGGGGGTTGAATCAGTTGTTACTGTGCTTAAACAATTATATGCCTATTAAAATTATTATTAACTTCTCCAAGTGATCATCAAGATTATGCAAGACACGAACAACAAAAATAATAAACATCAATCACACATATGATATACACAGAGACACATATTCATGAGGAAACCCATAAAGGGAGAAAACCTCTTCTTCTTCGAATGATAGACAATCTTTTTATGTTCTATACATCATATATCTTTGAGCACCAACTCAATGTGAATCTACCACCTCTGTTTTACAAGCTGCAACTTGCTGGGAGCACCAACTCTTTGGTTTTTCTAGCACCCACTAGAAGGAAGAACCAACACCCTGAGTGTTCTAGCACTAACTGGATGGAAGCACCAACTTCCTGAGTGTTCCAGCACCAACTGGATGGAAGAACCAACTTCCAGTCACATAGGCACCAACCTGTATAACATAGAACAATGGTTCTCCCTTGCACCACCCTGGTTTTTCTGGATGCAACCAGATGGAAGCTACACCTCCATGTGTTTAAGAACCCACTTGAAACTCTGAGGACACCAGTCCTCCCTAGCACCACCCTACCACCCTGAAATATAAATATTTGCTTGCTAAAATTTATTACAGTCATACAGTATTTATCAATGGCTTACCAGTCTCATCACTGTTCTTCTACATTGCTTTTCTCTACCTGCATCCGTGTCTTCCTGCACACATCTTCTTGCACTTAATTTCTCATACAGTCTGTTGTTTTCACCATTTCTTCTCTGTCCAGCTTATGTTCTTCGTCTCTGCATTTTCTCCCTCAGTTCATGCTGTGATATACCTTGCTTACAATTCGACAACTTTTTATAGAGAAACAACAACCTCTCTCTGTCACAACATTTTTATTTTATTCCTTCTCTCATCATCTGTTACATTCTGCATCTCCAACGCTCAAGTCAGGAATCTAAAAAAAGCTCAGGAATCATGATTCCAACACTCAGGAACAATGATTCAACCACTTAGGAACAATGATTCAGTTAGGGTAACTAAATCGTAACTGATCAAGAAATCATGATATGAAACAACAACCCTTCGAGAAGATTCTATTTGATCAGCGCCGTTGGATTATACACGCAGATGCTTTTTTATTTTTTCAATGAGTAACCTTCGATTTTGATCCTAGAAGCTCTAGCTCCTTCCTCAATCTTCCCCTGATGTGACCTTGGGTGATGCTCTCAAGTGACCACATGATTGTGGGTGTGACCAAAGGTGGTTTGAGGGCAATCCTCTTTTCACCCCACAATTCACTACAGAGCTCGACATATGCTTTCTCCAAAACCATGGTTTCGATTGCGGCCCGCTCACGAAAAATTAAGACCCGAGCATGTTATGACCCCGCAATGCAATGGGACTGTCGATCTCACGATCTTGACAGTGCTCCTGAACTGATGGTTCATATATTTCCTTTCAATTTCCGCGGATTAGATCTAACCTTCCTAAATCAATAGCTGTGATTTACTTAGTGATCCGAGCTCCAAGAGTTTCAAATCTCAAACTCTGCTTTCCTTCGTATGCCAATATTCCGGAGTCGATGATCTGTGACACCTGTCGTTATTAATCGACGACTCTGCCTCTACTTTGGGAATTTGACCTTTCAACCAGATCAACATTTCTGCAGCCCCTTACTTGATTCAATGGTCGAGATATCCTTTGCCACTCCGGGCTTCGACGATTTCAATTCTCAACCTTCACGCTCTCCCAAAACGCTTTTAGCCGGAGTCCACAGATTCCTGCCATGTGTCCTCCTCAAATAAATGATACTCGTTCACTTCATATCTTCGTGATTTCAGCTCTTCGGCCCTTCGACACTTCATCCCTTCACGACTTCGGCCTTCGAGACTTCGGAGCTTTTGTCATTTGTTGGTGGTGAAAATCCCGAAGTAAATTTCTCGGAGTGACGTAACATTACACACGTCACCTTTTGACTTGGCATAGGCCGAGTGGTTTCGACGTGTCACTCGCTGACGTGGTCTGCCACATGCCCTTGCTGATGTGGTCTACCACATGAACTTGCTGACATGGTCTACCACATGTCCTTGCTGATGAGGTCTGCCACATATCCTTGCTGAAAAGGTCTGCCACATGTCCTTGAATCAGACGGTTGAGGCTTACTTCAGGTATTTACACGAAGTCCATAGATTTACGCCATGTGTCTTCTGGATTAGACGACCTAGATCCACTTCGGACGATCCGACGCTTGAGATTTACTCCAAACGATCTAGGGACTGTGGTCTATTTCGGATGATCGAACGATCGAGATTTACTTCAGCTCTTCGGCTCTCCGGGCTTAAGGAATTTCAAATCTCAAACTTAAACTTCTCGAAGTGATTTCTCTGGAGCTAATGATCTATTGCCATGTATCCCTCTGGATCTGACGGTTGAATTTTACTCCGGCTCTCCGACTCTCCGGGCTTTGGGGATTTCAAATCTCAAACTAAAAAATCTTGAAGTGAGATTTTTCTTGAGCGTAACCTCCTCACATCTTTAGACCCGAAACACATGCTGTTTGTTTGATCAAGATATTAGATCAATGACTCAATCTGTATGTGATGCAACTTTTCCTTGGATTAAATCTAACGACTCTCCATATTTTCTTATCCTATCCCTCCATTTATTTCGATCCGACGGTTGACAAAAAATCGGGTGATCGAGATCTCAGATCTCAACCCTTGCTTATTATGTCCTTCCACTTAAATCAATTCGACTGTCGTGAAGACTCTCGAAGCAGATCCACGATCAAGGATTTTATCTTGATCATGTTTCTGTACTGTGCTTTCCTCTTGAGATTATGATTTTCCTGTTTGCCATCGTCGTTGTTGTTCTTGCCGTCAATGACAAGCACACGCTTCCTATAAAACATGCCAACAAGGATAAGGTTGTTGGGGAATTAATGAGGGGATAAGGCAGTTGGGGAATTTAATGGGGGGGGATTCAAGAGAGGAGGATAAGGAAGAGGGAAGAGAACTTGGAGAGGGGTCTTTGGTTTTTGGGAAAAATTGGGGGAAGAAGAAGAGAAGGAATAAATTATGAAAGAGAGAGGGAAGGAGGAGGAAATTGGAGGACAAAGATTGTTTTGGGGAAAATTTTACAGGGGCACTGTTGTTGCTGGGAACTTTGGGCTCGAGGGCCAGGAAATCACAAGGATTCCTAGAGCTAGGGAGCCAAAGAGGTTTTTCCTAGTTGGATGGGAGCTAAATATTCAGTTTGGGCAGTTTGGGGTAGTTGGGAAAGAACAAGAACAAATAGGAAAGGGGATAAATCAAGCAACTTGCAGGTCAAGGTATGCATTTTACGAGTTGGTCTGTTATTATTATGTTTTCTAATTTATTATGTTGTCTATTTACTAGTTTATTCCCCGCATAAAGAAATATTCTAAACTAAATTGTAGTCATTTCAGTAGGAGATTACAAAATATTTATTTTTTTGAGGCCCTGAAATAGGAAGGCCTTACATTTTGATAGTCTTTCCCTTATTACGTTGGCATGCATCAAGTTTGGCCACACAGGTGTGGATGGCTTGTTTCATACCGTCCAAGAAAAAAAAATGTTTGACCCTTTCATAAGTTTTGGTAAAACATGAATTCTGGACCATAGGTGAAGCATGAAACTCATAGAGCACCTTGGATTTAAGAGTTGACTATTTGCTTAAATACATGCAAACTTTATAGTGAAGCTCTTCATTGTGCCAAGAGTACCCTAGAGAAGCTTGAGGATCATGTTGTAGTTTTTGGTTTAGGATGGAAATTTTGGGGTCTTGCCACCATTCATGGTGAACAACCTGAAACCAGTCTATGACAATGAATGAGAGGGAAAAGAGGGACACCTCTTCTTCATATTTATGGAAAAGGGCATCGACCACCACATTTTCTTTTCCCTTCTTGTAAATGATCTCATAATCATATCCAAATAGCTTGGTCACCCATTTTTATTTCTTTGGGGATGACATTCATTATTTTAGGAAATACTTAAGGCTTTGATGATCCATTTTAATTTGGAAGCGTTTCCCCAATAGATAAGTGCACCAGAGATCCACTACATGGGAAATAACCAACATTTCATTTTTATAGATTGATTGGCCCAAATGTCGCCCCGACAACTGTTTTTTGGTGAAAGACAATGGTCGACCATCTTGCATGAGTATTGCCTCGATTCCTCTCCATGATGCATCACATTCCATAACAAAGGTATTGGTGAAGTCAGGTAGTGCCAGGACAAGAGTAGTGCACATAACTTATTTCAAGGCTTGGAAGGATTGGTTAGTTGTTAAAGTCCAATTGAAAGCATTATTTTTAAGGAGAGTTGTGAAGGAAGCCATAATTTTTCCATAATTCTGAACAAACTTGTGATAATATCCCATTAAAACTATGAAACCATGTAGACTTTTAAGAGTTTTAAGGCAAGGCCAATTCTAAATAGCTTCAATTTTCTTAGGATCCACTTGGACACCATCGTTTCCCACAATATGACCCAGGTAGTCTACTTTAGAGGTGCCAAAAGAACTTTTAGACTATTTGAGAAAGAGTTTGTGCTTGGAGAGGATACAGGGAACTTGATCCACATGGGTGAGATGGGTTTTCCAAGTTTTACTATAGATGAGAATATCATCAAAGAAAACTAACACAAAGTGATGGAGGAAGGGACGAAAGACATGATTCATGAGGATTTGAAAAGTGGAGGGCGCATTACAGAGACCAAAGGGCATGGCCAAGAACTCATAGTGACTCTCATGAGTATGAAATGCAGTCTTGGGAATGTCTTCCTCTTTCATGTTTATCTAGTGGTAGCTAGAACATAGGTCTAGTTTAGTAAAGTATTGAGCCCCACTTAGTTCATACAGAAAGTCATCTATGATGGGAATGGGAAATTTTTCCATGATGGTAAGTTTGTTGAGGGCACAAAATTATTGACACATGCGCAAGTACCTTCCTTCTTGAGGATCATGACTACATGAGAATAATAGGGGTTGGTAATGGGACAGATAACACCTGCTTCTAGCAACTCTTGGACAATTTTCTCAATTTCATTTTTCTAAGCAAAGAGATGACGATAAGGGTGAAAATTGGGAGGAACACTGCCTTGGATTAAAGGAATGGAATGGTCATGTTTACCGTGGGAGGGGGGAAGGCCCTAGGAAGTTTGGAAAATAGTGTGGTGTTGGGAAATGATAGATTGGAGGTCGGGGTGCACAACGGGTGTCATAACTGCTTGAATGGAATGGAGTTGGGAAATTATTCCAGAATGACCTTTTTTGAATAACTTTTCCATGCGGTGGGAATTAATGATCTCTAGAGAGCTTACTGTAATGCCTTGGAATTTATATAGGGGGAGAGCCTCATGTTGGAATTTCATGGTTAAATCCTTAAAATTGTTGGTGATGGGGCTAAGAGTGTGTATACATTCAACACTAAGCACAATGCCACAACCACCCATGCCAATAGAAAACATGTGAGATTTCAAGTGATACTAACCAATTTATAGGTGCACATTTTCACAATGCCCCCCATATTTCATGGAACCACCATTGGAAATCATGATTTGAAAATTGTTAACTGCACTGATATAACAATTGATTTCTTCGACAAGGTGGCGATGAATGAAATTATGTGCGTTTCCACTATCAACTATGATGATGAATTTCCTGTGCTTAATGTAGCCAATTAATTTGAGGGTTTGGGGAGAAAAAACGACAGCGATAACACTCTGTGAAATCAATGGTTCAACTTCGAGAGGATCAAAAGGTGACTTAATATCATCTTCTTGGGGTAGCACTTCCTTAGGTGAAACCTCAACATCTTCATCAGAAAAATCCTTCGAAATGGCCATAACATGTTTTTGTTATTTACACTTATGCCTAGGAAAGTATTCATCATCACAATTATAGCAAAGACCCTTGAGTTGGCATTTAAAAATTTCCACCCATGTTAATTTTTGGACCATGAGAGGGGTGGCATGAGGGGCATGATTGGGGGGTCTAGTGTGGGGAATAAAAAACAAGTTTTCTGCTATGGGAAAAGATGACCTAATGTGCCTCCTTGACATGTGTAGTTTCTTCCAACCAATTCTGGGGTCGAGCCATGAGGACTTGGGATTGGATTTCATTCTTATTGCCACTGATAAAGCATTCCCAGAAGAAGGCACATGTCATGCACTCCATTCAGAAATCCAAGTGGTCAAAGGAAATGATAAAATCTTCCACTGTTCTAGACTATTTCAACTTGTTCAAACAACCTAAATGGTGGGTTCCCATGTCAAAGTGTTCATACAACTCAGAAAAAATTGTGTCCAAGAAACATACCCTTGACGTGCAATTATATACCATTTACATCATTTAGGATCCAAACAGAGAACATTGTAATGAAGCTTGGTCAACTCATCAATAATACCATACAAAGAAAAACAATGTTCCATCTGAGTGACCCAGGTTGTTGGATCCAAGCCATCAAATTTTTGCACCTCAGCTCTGGGAAGATGGGGTTCACGATGTAGGGAGTTGGAATGAGAGTGCAGAGGCTAGAAAGAGTCAACACCTTCGGGTGGAAAGGTGGGTTAGAGGAGGAAGGACCCTATAATTGATTCATGAATTGTTTGAGAGTGGAGTGGAGTTCGCCAATTTGGCTATTGAGTTGTTCCTGGAGGTAGTCCACTTTGAACATAGTTACCAACTTAACGAGAACTCTACAAAGTTCTCGTTTTTTGGGGGGTCAAGGTTTTTACCCCATTTTTAAAAATGATGCTACCGGTAGCACCCCCCTCCCTTTTTAGGTGGGTTTTTGATATTTTAAATTTTCTGATACATAAGGTTTCCACTTTTTTGTTTTTAAATGCTTATTGTTTCATTTATTTTCAAATTGTTCAATTTTTTTTATTTTTTTCTCAACGGTGTTTTTTCATCTATTTTCAAACTTTTCTATTTTTATTTTATTTTTATTTTTATTCAGTGGTGTTTTTAATCATATTTCCATGCTCAATCCAATGTTAAAAATGTTGTACACCATTTATTTTTTTAAAATTAAGATTTTTCATGTAATTATGTTTCCTTAATTAAATTATGGTTCCATACTTTTTAAATATAGTGGAAACTATCATTTTTAAAACATTGTTTTACCTTTACTTCAATACATAGAAAATAATTGTACTTAAATAACACTATTTTTAAATATTTACCAAAAATATATAATTCATTTTTTTTTAATCAATCAAAAACTAAAAAAAATAAGAAAACAAAAATAATTCAAATTAATAATAATAAAAAAAATTTAAACAAAAAATTTAAAAAAATATATAAAAAAAACTCAAATTAAAAAACCTAAAATTAAAATTTTAATACAAAATTAAATTTTTTTTTTATCAAAAACAATTTAGAACTCATTAAAATTAGAATAAAAAAATTAAAATTTATATAAAAAATCTTAAAAAATAAGATTTATTAGAATAAAAAAATTAAAATTTATTTAAAATCTTAAAAATAAGATTTAAAACAAAAAACAAATTCATTAATATCTTTAAAATTCAAATTTATATAAACATATATATATATACATATATATATATATATATATATATATATATATATATATATATATATATATATATATATATATATATATATATATATATGTCATAAATATTTTATGTATATATAAAACATATAAGATATATGTTTTATATAAAACAAATATACATAAAATATTTATGTTTATATATATATGCTGACCTCAACCATTCCATCCTTTCCTTGGAGACTCATGACCAAAATCAAAAGATAATTTAACAAGAAACTAACAGTAATTGTCATGCTTATGCATGAATACAACATTGAATGACAACACCAACTTACATGTGCATGCAACATAAAACAAAAATAACAACAATTACTTATATGCTTATAACATACAAGAATTAACCCATGTCAAACTGAGATAAATAAGGACAGAGTAAACTAGACAAGCACATAAGAACACTTATTTTTTATGAAAGTCACCAAATGCACATGGAACTTAGACGTTCCTCACAACCATAGGCTCCTTGCTGTTCATATTATTTCTTAGCAAAGATATCACCCCTCAAGCAATGGCTCAAATCCTCTAGGGAAAAAGGGTTCTTAGTGACATGCTAAGGTCTTATTCTCAATAGAATTGTTCATTCCAAGGTGTCTGATGTTGCAACTATCCCATAGTCCCTCATTACCCCCCATGGACTCCTCAAGCCACAACCCCTGCCAGTGTGCCCTTCTCTGAACAACTTTGGCTACCCCACTTTCCTTCCAGAGTTACCATCAACAGGTCGGATAGGAAATCTTTGAGCTTGACATGTAATTTCCAACGCACTAAGGAAAAATTCTTAGCGAAACTCTCACCTACAGAGTATGCTCATATGGGCTTGATGACCTATTTCTTCAACACCAAATTTCTCACCCAGAGAGACTTCTCACAGCCTCGACAACCCGTCTCCTCAACAACCAAAACATTGATTACATCATTGCAACTCATTACAAGCTTCTTACAGGTAATAATCAGATTTTCTATACCATCCGACCCTCTTATGCTCATGAGAAATTCAATCATGAATAATCTCCTCAATAATAATCCCTAAATGTGCACTAAGGCTAACAATATATATTGCATTTCAAATCCCACAATTGTCACCTTCAAGTAGTATAGGCCCTTTGGTGACTCGCTCTTCCTCTGAACTTATGATAAATAAATAATGGTTTACACTTTTCTCCTAAATATTATATAAAATATTCCTAAGACTTGCGTCTCAAATTTCCCTTTCTCTTTTCTCAGAGTTATTCCCCCATCTCTTTTCATCTGACTCTATTTACATGCAACGATGTAATATTATATTAATAAGTTGAGTATGATTACACTTCTTACATGCATAGGCACCGACCTATCCATGTCCCTACCACTAGCCTCCTCCTCATAATCACATAGGCCTGGCCTCAATACATATTCAACCATATATATATAACTAATCTATGGGCGCATCTCCCAAGTCATTATCGTGCACTTACCCAAGTGCACTTAACACCGTGAAATGTGTGTGACTCCTAGGTGCCACAACACTATGAAACATGTGCACCCTCTCTTTGATAACAACTCTTTGTGCACCTACCTAGGTGCACACAACACCAAACTAGGTGTCAATAACTCACCAACCTATATGTACATTTACATTACTGATACCAAATGGCTCACCATCCTATATGTACAATTACAAGGGTTTCAGATCAGGGACATTACAATCCCCTCTCCTTATTTATGCATTGTCATCATTGCATTATATACACATGTATATACAAAATTTCAAAATATTCAAAAGATATGCAGATATTATACCCTCATAGCATCTTTGCGCTCCCAAGTTGCATCCTCAGGACTGCACTAGGTCCATTAGACCTTTACCAACTCCATGACTCGGTTCCTGAGCTGCTTGATTTTCCAATCCAATATGTGAAAGGGGCCGCGACTGTGAAATCACTGGATCCACCTCGATTACATTCCAATCAATAATATGATTAGCATAAGATACATACTTCTTAATGTCGACACATGTGGAAAAACATTATGAATACACAAGGATGTAAGAAATGCAAGCATATATGAAACAACACCAATCCTTTCTAGGATTTCGTCATCCACAGCGCAACCTCACTAACTTAGAACACTTTCCAAACTTTAGGGAATTGCTCAATTTAACTTTCAAAACACTTGATCACCCACTTAAAATTTTGTGTGGGTTCTCGCTTTATCCGCAAACTTTTTTTCCCATCTCTAAAGCCTTTTAAATTTTCCTCTATCTTTTTACCATCTACTCTTTCAATTTCCGAAGCATACTTTGGCCCAACCATCGTATGGTCTCGTTGATGTCCCAACTCAATCGGGTGTGTTTCACTTTCACCATAAAGTGATTCAAATGGGTCCATCTTCAGTATGCTTGATACCCATATTTGTAACAAAACTCTACCAAATGAAGGTAGTCTCTCCCATTTTAATGGTTTATCCATGACATACATCCCTTGTACTGTCATCAATCACTTGATTTTACTCTTTCTGTTTGTCCATCCGACTTAGGGTGATATGCTATATGAAATTCATATTTGTCCCAAATCCTTTGAATATCCCTTCCAAAACTTCTCGAGGTGAACTTGGAATCTCCGCCATAGACACAATTGTCTTAAGTATATTGTGCATCTTAGCAATTTATCACATGTAGATTTTAGCAATGTCGTTTGACTTGTGCGCTGGTTTCACTGGAAAATGGGCATCTTAGTGTTTGTCCACCACTACCATAATAGAATAATGTTGCTTATTCCTAGGGCAACTTAGTTATGAAATCCATGGTCACAACTTCCCACTTCCACCTAGGAATGGGAAAAGGCTATAGTAACCGCTAGATGTTTGTGCTCATCCTTGGACCTTTGACATTCAAGGCATCTAGAAATAAAACCGACAACCTCCTTTTTCATACCTCAGGCCAATAGTATTGTTTCCTTGATGAAGCAAACATTTTTCGGTAACCTAGATGTCCAACACTATAAGGAACCCATGCATCTCTCTTATCAATTAATATTTCAATCTCTTCTCAACCTCGGCTCGTATTTTGGCACATAGACTCTTCCCATAAACACGAGGATCACATTCTCTCTTAGCTCATAATATTCTAAATGGTGTCACACATACCTTGTTGTAAAGTCGCCTTTATGTCCACATATCGCTGATCTGATTTGGAAACTTATAAAATTTTTTCATGCAAATCCAATTTATAAATGATAATGGTTGTATCATGCATCCATGCATCCTCCTGCCGAGTGTGTCAACCACCTTGTTCTCCTCTCCTCCTATATGCTTTATAATGTAAACCACCTCGTTTGTCTCGCATTTAAACTTGGTTGTCCAAACGAATATTTCAAACCATCATGGTCTCATTCCTCAATTCAAATGTTTTACCCATGAGATAGTGCCTACCCTCATAAGGCTTTCACTATGGATGACAATTCTAATTCCTCTATATTTGTAGCACACCACATGTCCATTCTCACTAAGGATTCTCACGAGCCCTTCCTTGCATGCATCTTAATCAACAATTCTCAAAATTGCCGCACTTGTCAACAAACTCTTCAAGTGTCGGAAACTCCTTTCACAATCTAGAGTCCACTCAAATCGCGGGTAACCTTTATTTCAGAAAGATGTAAATTTGATGTGAAATCTTCATAAGCCTTCAATAAATGTTTTGTAGTAACCTGCAAGTCTCATAAATGACCTCACCTCTATGAAATTTCTTGTCAGCCCATTTCTTAATGGATTTTATCTTTTTTCGACCACAACTATTGCTTCCTTGGAAATAATATGACCCAAAATAATGAATCTTCCTCTAGTAAAAATGAACACTTTCTCAACCTTGCATAAAGTTGATGCTCTAATACCGCGAATACCATCCTTAAGTGATGCTTGTGCTTCTCTTCAAACTTTGAGTAAATAATTATGTCATCCATAAATACAATGACAAACTTATCTAAATATCTCTAAAACTCCATTGCTCAAACACATGAAGACAACTAGTGCAATTGAAAACCAAATGACACCTTTGTAAACTCGTAATGGCCACATCTTGTTCTAAATGTAGTCTTACTGGACAAGTTCACCTTTTATTCTCACTTGTTGATATCCATATATGAGATCAATCTTTGGAAATATTTGCATGTCTCTCAATTGATCAAAGAGGTTATCTATCATTGGTAGAGGATACTTGTTCTTACCAGTTACTTTTCAACTGCTTGAAGTCGATACAAAGTTTCAATGTACCATCCTTCTTATTCACTAACAAAACTCCATTACCACCCTAAGGTGACACACTTTGACATATATACCCCTTCAAGCTCTTCAAGTTGCATCCAACTCCTTCAACTATGGAGTACTTCCATCCTATAAGGAGTTTTGGATACAGTGCCACCTGTGCATCGATTTATAGAGAAATCAATATCTATTTTGAGAGGCAATCCTTGTATCTCTTTAAAGAAATCCTCAAACTCTTTCAATATTGCACATTCTTCAACACTCAACACTTTATCCTTAGTTGTCTCTTCCACATGTGCTTCTAAATACTTGAAAAAATTTCTTTGTAGCTCTTCAACTACAAAGCCGAACTTCTCTAATAGTTACAAATGTTGAAATTCCTTGAGTTGTCCTTAAGTTTCCTTCCTCATCCAAACAAGTAAATTCCTTATTGTAATAGTTCAATACAACATGGTGATCGCCAAACCAATCCATACCAATGAGACAAATCATATGAGGCCAAAGGTATAATATTCAAGTCATCCTTTGTTCCCAGTCCATGTTAATACATGGTAGCTTCGGGAGGTATGAACCCTATTATGACCTATGACGAGATTAGAATCCTCCGTATGGAAGCAAAGAATTGAAGGAAACCCTAGACAAGTTGGTTCCAATAACAACAAATATATTTATATTGAATTTATTGATGCCCGTAGCGTAAGTCGCCCGCTTAGATTGGCCAGTCGGGCCGCTAGACCGGGCCAATTCAATTATAAATACAGGGTGCCGCCATTATTTGTCAGTGTCGCCATTGCGTTGAGAGAGCAATATCTCAGGCGTGCGCTGGTAAAATGCAAATGTGCGTGCTCTTCGAAAGTTAGAGAGTGCGCGCTAAATTGGTGGATCATCTATTCGGCTTTAGTTTTTTTTTCTTGGTGCATTTAGCCTCTTGGCTATAGATTGCAGCCAAAAATTTCTTCTCGATCAAGGGCAATGTGCTCGAAGGGTGGCTTACAACTGTGGTTGCGGACGAGGGTATCATCAATGGTTAAACAAGCACAATCTTCTATATTCTAACAAAGTTAAGGGCCCACACCCCTTCTGCCAGCTAGCCTAAACTGAAAGAAAACATAACCTAGGTATTGGTTCTCATTGAGGAACCGGCCGCTAGGGTTATTACTAGCGTGAGCAACCTCCAAAGAATCGCAGTTTAGGGTTACGGCAAGAGTGCGTAGTAAACCCTAAATCTCGACTGCACCTTTATGCATGGAGCATCTTGCTCAAGGAGATGATATCCAAATGTGCCCTAACTCAACGCACCTCTATTGACTTTCTTAGAAAAGTGAAAAGACACAGCTTGAAGTTTTGGATCAAGGCATACCCAGTCTCTCAGGCCAATCAAGACATGTGCTAAAACAATCGGCCTCTACATTACTCTCAAGACTTACCGGGACAATTGAAGATCATATGTGGATAATCTATCGTGGATATTCCAGGTACATTATGGGAGATCGCTTTACCTCGTGATCTGTACGAGAAGGAGACACCTAATAAAGTGGAGCTTGGAGACAAAACCACCTACCTCGTCAAGGATTTGGACAAGCCTCCATCAAATTGGAATCGAGTAACAATGTTCATTTGAGAAATGTTTTATATAAAATTCGGTTTAGAAAAGAATCTTTGTATCAATATCATGTTTAGAAGACAAAGGAAACAAAATAGCCTTCATAGATGAAAAATTGTTATCATGGCATAAAGATTCCAAAATAGAAGATGATAGGGTTATTGAAGACATGAAGGAATCTATATAGACTACTAGAATGAAAAATGAAGAAGCCCTAGTACATGATGAAGTCAACCCTAATGAGCTTTGCATAGAAGGTACGCTCATAATAAATTATCAAGCATCACCTTTCTCGAAGATGGTTGAAGGATACCAATTGAAGCTCACACGGTTGAATTTGCAAGGAATGTGCCCTGAACATTGTCCATTCCAAGAAAACAAATGTATTCATGGAAACCCGATCTAATAATACACTCCGATGTTTCCATGCGGTCCAATGCCAGTCAAAATCTTTAGGAGGAGCTCTCTACTACTTAACATTCAGAGATGACTATTCAAGGAAGACGTATTATACCCATCAAGTCAAAAAGATGAAGTATTCATCAAGTTACAAGAATTCAAGGCATAAATAGAAAACCTCACGAACAAGAATATCAAGACATTAAGAACAAATAATGGAGGAGAATACACCTCGAAGGAGTTCGCTACATTCTGCAAATCAGCAGGGATAAGGAGGGAGCTAACTGTTCCTCAAAATCCTCAACAACAAAACGATGTAGCGTAAAAGAAAGAACAGATCTATTGAAGAAATAGTAAAAGCCTTATTGAATGATCAGGGTTTATCCATGTTCTTATGGGTAGAGGCTTCTAGCACAACATTTTATGTTCAGAACAAAATTCCTCGACGCATATTGAAGGACATGACACTAGAAGAAGCCCCTGTGTAAGAAACCCAATGTAGAAAAACTTTAAGAATATTTGACGTCAAGCTTTATTCTCATATCTCCAAAGATAAAATAAATAAAGTAGAACCCTCGAAAGAAGGGGATATTTGTGGGATATAGCGATTCATCCAAAGCCTACAAAAATATATATTCCATCAACACAAGATAGAATTAAAGGGTAGACATAACACATCTACAAATGAAAGAATGGCCTTCGAAAAATCTATTGAAGAAACTATAGAAGAAGAAATAATTTAAGAACTAAATGAAGAAAACACAGAAGATGAAAATAACGAAAAGGATCAACCCGGATCATCCCATGGAGTTATGTGAGAACACTGATCCGTGATAATATACCAAAGAACAATAAAAGACCAGCTTGGCTTGAAGCCACCCTACAAGACGTAGAAAGAATCAAAGTTCCAAGGAAACATAAAGAGTAAAAGACCTAAAGATTCTCAAGCTATGCAACATACATGACAAAGCTTCTAGATGAAGAACCTACTACATTTGAAGAAGCGGCTAAAAAAAGTAATAATGGAAAGAAGCTATGATGAAGAACACCAGTCCATTATGAGAAAATGAAGTATGGGAAATTGCACCTGCATCTAAAGAGCTCAGTTGTAACTTCAAATGGGTAAGTATACAAGATCAAACATGTAGCGCATTTAAGCGGATAAATATAAGGCAAGCATTTATGGTCACGAGGGTTCTCCCGTAAGGAGGGAGAAGACTATGACGAACCTTGCTTCGTGGCATACCTTCCATCAGAACTATCGAGAGCCCTTTGTCAGCTCCATGGGATGGAACCTACACCGATGGATGTGTAAAGACAACCTTTCACCGTGAGCTATTGAAGAAGAAGTATATTGAACAACCTCAAGGATTCGAGGTACACCCGTGACACTCACGTTTGCATATTCAAGAAAGCTCTATATGGACTCAAGTAAATCTAAGGGCTTGGTATGCCAGATGGACAGCCATTCAACTGCATGACTCTTGGCTTTTCCAAGAGTCATGCAGATCCAAACCTTACTATAAATTCGTGGACAATGCACATCGGGTAATCTCTACCTGCTATATGTTGATGATCTATTCATAACAGTGAAGTTAGAATCTCTAATCATTCGCAAGAAGGATTTAGCCTCCGACTTGATATGAAAGATATAGGTCTCATGCACTATTACTTGGGACTAGAAGTACGGTGTAAGCGCAGAAGTATTTCTTGGACAAGGAAAATATGCAATAAAGATCCTTCTCTCAAGTTTGGAATGATGGAATGTAAGTCCATGGACACCCTATGAATGTAATATAAGGAAAAATGAAAAGTCCCGCATTTCTCGATCCAAGATCCATCTCTATATCTACGCAATTGTATCATTGATGTATTTGGTAACACTTGACCAAATATTTGCTTTGTTGTAAATAATACATTAAGTCGCCTAAAGGAACCGAGACAAGAACATTGGATAGCCGCAAAGCACATTTTGAGATATATTCGGACAATAAACTAAGGAACTTAAAATATACCGCATCCAAGGATATCCAACTTCATGGATTCACAAAAATCTGTTTGTGCAGGAAGTGCAGAAGATAGAAAAAAACACTTCAGGATATTATTTCAGTACGGGGTCAGCCATGACTTCATTGAAAAGCAAGAAGCAATCCAGTATCGCTCTCAGCACAACAGAAGAAGATTATATGGCAGCTTGTGAAGCATGCAACAAAAGCATGGTTAAGGAAGTTAATATCCAATTTATTTGATCAGACTCCAGAACTGACCACAATATATTGTGATAATCAAAGTTGTATAAGATTATCCGACATCTAGTGTTTCATGAAAGGTCGGCACATTGAGATCAAATACTACTTTATCCTCGAGATAAACCCGTGAAGGAGAGGTAAATTTGTGCATTATATCTCCATCGATGAGAAGACAACAGATATCCCGACAAAGCCTCTATCCAAAATAAATTTTGCATACTCCGAGAAGATTGGGATTGTGGAAATAACTCCTTTAGCTGAAAGGGAAAACTCTCCAAACTAGAAGAAGGTAAGCAAAATGTTTATTTCCTCGGTGGAGCTAAAATAAATCTCCAGTTAGGAGGGATAATTGAAATGTTATTTGTTTTTGTAAGAGTCCATATTGGATGCATTGATTGCCTGAAAGTGGATTGAGATTTCTACCATACCGGCTTCCCATTGTAGTTAACATGGAAGGCGCGCACTGACTTAAGCTGATGTATCATAGACAACGACTTCCCATTTATGGGGGAGTGGTCTAGGACACCATTCTTCTCGCAGCCACTCTAAGTAGTGGTCAATTAGAATGGTCCGCCTCGCCGGGCCATCATTCAAGTTCAAAGTTGTGAGCAGCTTCAAAGAATCGTCCCATTTGAGGTTGATGCAAGACAAACATTCCTCGAGGGCGCATCTATTCTTCCGTGTCACCTTGTTTAGTGCTCCGAGGGAATGGCCTGTAGGAAATGGTCCCACAGCTACCCTCGAGGGCGCACTCATTCTCTCCGTGATACACCTTGTTTCCAGGTCGGAGGAATGGCCTGTGGTGGGGAGTAGTCCGTGCTCAACAATCGTGACAAAGCTATTCTTCGAGGGCGCACTCATTCGCTTCCAGTTACACCTTGTTTGGTGTGTCTGAGAATGGTCTGTATGGGGAATAGTCCGTGATAGTCATTCCTTAGGAAGACTCATCTGTGTTACACTTTTGTTTAGTAGTCGGAGGAATGGCCCAGGTAAGGAATGGTCCACTGAGGGTAGACTCATTCTCCAAAGTTAAGACTTTCTTGGTGTCGGAAGAATGGCCCAGTATGGGAAATGGTCCGGTAGTTCAAATCAGAAACAATCCTTCTTCCTGGTTGAGAAGACCGGCCAGAGATAGCCCAGTTGATATTCTATATTGAGGGTGCATATCTTCTTTCGCACTTCACGCATGTGAGGAAATATTGGCCCAGGTGATTATTGTTGATACTCTATAATGAGGGTAGACATATTTCAGATCTCACAAACGTGAGTGAAAAGACCTGGCCCAGATGATTCAGCTTTTATCATAACCTTGTTTCTATGCCGATGAAGACCGGTAGGGCGGATATTCTTTCAAATCTCACATGTGAGTGAAAGATTGGCCCAGATGATACAATTTTTATCATAACATTGTTTTATATGTGTTGCTATTTGTTATGAAGGACAGCTTGTGATTGTGTTTCACAGTCCGAAAGAAGTTGCAGCCATCGAATAGACACAAGTGTGTTCTATAAATTGATATTGTACCGCTTGTCATAGGAGTCATTATTATCCATTTGGATAATAATGACGGTGCTCGTGATGATACCATTTGAATGGTCTATTGTTCTCAAGACCATACCCCAGCTAGGAGGGAGTGTTAATATTATGGTAGCTTTGGGGAGGTATGAACCTCTATTATAACCTATGACGGTAGATTTCAGGAAATCCTCCTCGGAAGGAAGCAAAGAATTGAAGGAAACCCGAGACAAGTTGTTGTCGGCTGAAAAATATATTTATATTGAATTTATTGATGCCTTAAGAAGAAGTCGTTTCCGCTAGGATCGCCGTGCTTTCCACTCCCGGGCTAGGACTCGCTCACTATAAATATAGGGTGGCAATTTCATTATTTCATCATCTCGCCAGCTGTTGAGAGCAATATTCGCTAAGCAGTAGCTATGTGCAACAACAGCTTGTGCATGTTTTCCGAAAGCTGGAGAGTGGTACTAGCTTCTGGGTGGGATCATTTTTTTCAGTTTAGTTTCTATTCTTTGCTTGGTGCATTTATCCTCTCTAGGCTATTGGTAGATTGGAATTCTTCTCTCGTCAAGGTCAAGGTGCTCTCTTTAAGGGTGGCTTAAGGCCTGTGGTTGGTGATTTAGGGTATCAAAATGGTTAAACGAAAGCACAACTCCTCTATATTCTAATGTTCATCTATTCTACTTCCATTCATTCCCATTGGACTTTCCTTAACCATCTCATTAATTTTCCTTTTTGCTCCTGCAACTAACTGCACCAACCAAGATTTTCCAAGATTGCTTCTCGATAATTAGAATCTTTCCACCATCTTAGGATATCGATAACTATGACTAGCTCTTGAGTAAATTAAAATAGCAATGGGTTGGTCATTAATCTTACCTTCCACCTCGATCATGTGCGACTGAAACTCAACCTGCTTGTTATCCAGTGCTTCGTAAATCCTTAGCACATTTCTGCCCATGTACTCAATTGTCACAGCTTGTTGTATACTGTATGGATTCCTCTATTTAGCACCTCTTTAAGGGAAATATTTGCGCATATGATCTCCACCACAAATCCAACATTGAATATATTGATGCCATGGATTTTTCCCCACTGTCTCTAACATTTTGGGCTCTTTGAGAGTTTTATGTCCTTACCCAGTATTTCTGAAAAACGGTGGTTTATCCCCCTTCTTCCTTTGTTTCACCTTACTTTTCATCTTGTCTTCCCAGTATTTTTGGAAATCCAGTCTCCCCTTTGCTGCTCATAAAGACACTCAGTGCACCTTATAGTTTCCTCCAATGTCTTAGGGTCATCATATTGTATCTTTTCACTGATAAATGAAGGAAACCCACTTAGGTACCTATGAATTTTAACTTTCTCATCCTTGATGAATGTGACATACTTTTGTAGCTCTAAGAATATTCTTTGATACTCATCTATCATCAAACTCCCAAGCCCGAGTTTGAAGAACTCCTTCATTTTATTTTCATAGCACCACTTGGTTAAGTATTTATTTTGGAAGTACCTCTTGAACCCCCTCCAAGTAACTTTATTGTCATCAATTTGTTGCACCTGCACAAACTGATCCCACCACATTTATGTTTTTCCTTTTAACTGATAGATGACAATTCTCCCTTCTTCCTACGCAGAATAATTATGCAACTAGAAGTAATTCCTCATACCCAACAACCAAGTCTCTGCATATTCATCCTTCTTGTGCTCACTGTCAAAGGTAAGAGGCTTGATCTTATTCATTTCTCCTTGTAGCTCGTCTACCCTAGTCCTTTTCTTATGCTTTCTGACAAGAGATGGACTTGAGCTACTGTGTGCTTTCCTAAATGAATGCTTTGGTGAGTGAGGTCGATTCCTACCAACACTTCTTGCTTCTCTTATTTTTTCATCATGAGACCTGTGACTCCTTGACCTACTTGTCTTTGTCTCCTTATCCATTTTATTTTATATTATCCCCAAGATTTGCATCAACTTGACATTGAAGTCATCTTGTTTCTCGTTGGCTCTCATACGCCTTTCATTATCATATTTATAACTTTGGACATCTTCTTACAATCCCTTTATGGTCTCTACCAAGTTCATGCGCTCCTCCTTGGATTTTGTACCATCAACACCCAAACCAACATACAAATCCATGAATTCATCATCAAGACTATAAGTCCTCTATGCATATTCCATGCTTTTGACCTTTTGCACTGATTTTTTCCTTCTCTAATCACTGATAATTCAACAAAATGTGCAGGAAACAAGATTTGTTAAATGAATTCATGAGACAACTTCATGAAAAATCTGCACCATCTTGTTAGAATTCCTTCTTCTAAATCCCATGCATGCATTGATATTCAACACACACCAATGCGCGATGTCAATTTTTAAATTGTACATTGTGTATCAGTAGTGTGCATGCACCACAATTGTTTTTTGTGCAGTCCCAAACATTTAGTGTGCACAACCATGCACCACTGTTTACTGTGCAAATCCAATGCCACACCCACAATATCATATATTTAGCGAGAACATATGTGCATTCTTATTTAATGTGCATAATGGCCATGCTAAAATTCCAAATTCAGCCACTTGTCAATTCGAATTTTTCCTTAAGTAAAACTCACCCCATGCGGGCTCAGTGTTGAAACCGTAACTTTGCAAATTTTTTTGTTGAACTCTGGCCCATACAATTCTAGTGTTGAATCAATAACTATGATACCATAATGTAACATCCCCAACCACTCCAAGCTAGGCCATGCTACTCCAAAATGCTTTAACATTGCTCTAATACCATAATGTAATGTCCACATCCACCCCAGACTGGCCACGTCACCCAATATCAACTTTTGTAATTCTGAATCAATTGAAATGTAACATCCCTAGCATACTATTGAGCAATGCTACTGCAAAAATCCAATGCCAAGATTCTATTATAATCACAAGTCTGCGCAGTGTCACTTAAAGTAGTGCGCTCAACCTTGAGGTGATTCACGCCACACTAAATCACAACTTTAAGGAGCGGATGTAACTCAAACAATTGTGTGCACCAACATATTAATCACACAACACAACCGTGCACACAACCACCCTCGCGTCATATGCCAATTCTGATTTCCTGTTGCGTGGGGTCTAATTCCTTGTATGCACACATGAATTCTAGTCTTCTGATGCACACATGCTACTTTCCTACACACCCAACCATTCCATTCTTTCCTCAGAGACTCATGACCAACATCAAAAGATAATTTAACAGGAAACTAACAATAACTATCATACTTATGCATGAATATAATATTGAATGACAACAAAACCTTACATGTGCAAGCAACATTAAACAAAATAACAACAATTACTTATATGTGACAACAAACAAGAATTAATCCATGTCAAACATAGATAAATAAGAACACAGTAAATGGGACAAGCACATAAGAACACTTATATTTTATGAAAGTCACCAAATGCGCGCAGAACTCAAACGTTCCTCCCAGCCATAGACTCTATTTCTCATAATATTTCAACAACAGGTGACCCCCAAGCTGGGGCTCAAATCCATCAGGGTAAAAGGGTTCCTGGTGATAGTCTAAGGTCTGATTCTCAACAAAATTTCTCAATCCAAGGTGCATGTTGTTGCAACTAGCCCATGATGTCTCATTCCCCATGCACCCATCACACCTAAGGAAATGTGCCCCTTCTCTGCTCAACAGTCTCTCGGTTGCCCCACTTCCCTTACAGGGTTACCAACAACAGGTCAGACATGAATTTTTTGAGCCCTGCATCTATTGCCCAACGCACCAAGGAACAGTTCTCAACAAAATTCTCACCTAGAGAGTATGATCACAGTCTTGATGAGTTATTTCTTCAACAACAAATATCTCACCCAGAGAGACTGCTCATGGGCCTAACAACCCACCTCCTCAACAACTAAAACAATGATTACACATTACAACTCCTTACAATATTCTCTTTGAAGATAAGGTAATAATTGGATTTTCCATACCATCCAACCCCCTTCTGATCATGAGAAAGTCAATCATGAATAATCTATGAATAATAATCCCCAAAATACACTATGCACAACAATATATATTTCATGTCTTCAACTCGACACTTGTCACCTTTAGAAGTAGCATAATCCACTTGGTGACTCGTTCCCTTCCCTCAGAACTTAGGATAAAATAAATTTTCATCATTACACTTTTCCATAATTATTATAAAATATTCCCCTAAGACTTAAGACTCGTTCCCCTCCCTCCCCCTTTTCCATTTTTTCTGATGGATTCAACTCCCCATATATTTTCGTCTAAGTCTATCTGCGCGCAGTGATGTAATATTATATTAATAACTTGAATATGATTACACCTTACATGGATAGGCGGATGTAATATTATATTAATAACTTGAATATGATTACAATTTACATGGATAGATGATTATCCCATCTAGGTCCCGACTCACTCACCTCATAATCACACATGATATATGTATAACTTTGCTATGTGCGCACTCCCATGTCATTCCTGTGCACTTACCTAAGTGCACACATCAGGAAATGTATGACTACCCAGTGCATAATCATAAATTTGTGCACCCTCGCTCTTGATAACAACTTCTTAAAGACTTACCCATGTGTGCTGAAACCTAAATGTCCTGAACTATGTCTTTGATAACAACTCTCTGCACACTTAACCAGGTGAACGCAACACCAAAGTTAGGTGCCAAAAGCTCACCATCCTATATGTACATTTACATTACAATTGATACTAATGACTCACCAACCTATATGTACACTACAAAGGCAGCTCTTTATCAAGGACATTACATCTAGGGCTTGTTTCAGGAGACCTAGGGGAATATTGATATACCTGATAGTACATGGTAGTGATGGAGGTGTATAGATTTTATCTGATGTCGTATTACTTGAAGGAGCACCAACAAGGGTTACAAAGGTTTCCAACAAGATGAAAACATTATTTCTAGACAACCCCATGAATTGTCTCAGATCATGTATGTATGTTTCCCCAATCAGAGTTTTACCTTCGTTGAATGATAGATCTTGTTCTTAAAACAATCGTATTATCATATGTTCCTCTCATGGAAACAAATGTTCCCACAGCTTCCATATAGAGGAAAGTGGGATTTGATTCACTTATTAGGGTGCCATCTATTATATTAAGTAGAAAACATATTGGCAGAAATACCAACAGTACAACGAAATTTAGAGAACCACTCACCAAAAATGATAATTCCTATTGATGTAATAACACTACCTTTCCTCTCAACAGGGGAAACCTCTAGAAGAACATCTATGTACTACAATAATTATGAAGACAAGGCTTCTATGTTTCTACTCCTATTTATACTTTTCCAAATCTATCTTCAAAAGAACAATCTAGAGGAATATATTTCAAGAAGCTGTATGATTCTATTTGAAGAAATACTTAATCCAAGGAATCAGTATGAGTAATTTATTTCCACTTTAACCAAAATAGTGTGTATTCTTTAACTTTATGAGTAGTATTCAACAATTTAATATTAACAATTA
Organism: Picea sitchensis; assembly: GCA_010110895.2. Taxonomy (NCBI): domain Eukaryota; kingdom Viridiplantae; phylum Streptophyta; class Pinopsida; order Pinales; family Pinaceae; genus Picea; species Picea sitchensis. The sequence goes on from SNQJ01S0027777.1 coordinate 247,799, forward strand.
ATGTATCATTAACCATGAATAATAAGCAACCACAAATACATAGTACAATTTAAGTTTGACAAGTGGAAACCCAATGCAGAAAAACACTAATGCTTTTTCTTGCGTCAAAATAAATACATTCATAGGATGCACCAACTTCCTTATTTTCCAACTACAGTTGGGAGGAGGTCTAACTCTCTCAGTTTTCGTGCTAAGTAACCCTAATGAAGCCCGAACTCCACCTCCAACACCAACTAGAAGAAGGCTACAACCCACTTTCCTTGCCCCATCCAACCACCCATAAATATAAATGTAGAAAACCTATCAATACCATTGAATCAATCAATTGTTACCATCTGTCAATTGCCACTACCACAACTTGTCAATGTTGCTATACTTCATCAACTCCACTCAAGTTTTCTATGCAACCACACATACCTCACACCAATATCCACAAGAATGTCTTCTAAATCAAATACTCATTAAATACTAAGACATTTATGTGTTGTACTACTGCAGAATATAGACCCTAACATACGTAGTAAACCATACCTCTCAAACCGAAGGACCATGGATTTGATCTTTGAACTTTAGTTTCAATGCATTCATCAGCCCCGGTATATGCAAACTCTGAATGTTTGAAAATACCTCATCCCATTGTGGCTCACAACCAACAATTTCAGGCTAGGACTTCTTTGTTAGCTCTTAAAAGTAACAATACCCCCTAATTAGTATACATATTGTAATGTTACTTTTATTTATGTCAGCTTTAACCCATTAAGGTTGTAATTGTACCTCTTAGTATCCTGTATATACCAAGGAGACATTTCATTTGAATCATCTGTAATTGGACATCTATGTGGTGTATAAGGATGTTTCCCTCGAAGAGGCTTATTATATGAAATTCTCTTTGAATACTTATTCCAGGTTTTCCTATGCTATATTGGATATTTGGTTCTTTAACATATCAGACGAGCTCAAGGTATCAGTCACACCGCTACATCAGACACCTTGAGCACTATAATTTTTTTCTACAATGTTTTAAAAAAAAACCCTGAGGAGGCTTAGTAAATGATCAAAGTGCTCTGGTTAAAATCGCACCTAGAGGCTCATACCTTTGGAGATACAACTTGTAAAGATAGGTTCGAATCAATCAATTGATTCATCGTGGAATTTTGCCATAAAAGTTTTTCCTCAGAAGTTTCGCATTATGAAATCAATAATATTCAATGAAATTAGTAAATTATATGTGATAAAAATTCATCTTCTCGTAATCTTAATATTTGTAGATACACCTCAGTATATATGACTACTATCAAGAAGGTGTTCCATGTAAACCAATCATAAATTATTCCTAGAGAGTCCAAATTGAGTGAGACCATTTTCATTGAATAATGGATGAGCCTTTAGTATTTCGTAAAATTTTCTAATTTTATATCAATCATTTTGTGCGAAGTATGCTATACGTTTAGCCTCTTGAAAGGCCACAAATCAGCTAGTTGTGGGAATTTACCATAAATCTAATTTGCACATCCAATTTTGATCAGAACCATGGAATTGTAGAGAAGAAATATCGAGAACTACAAAAGAAAAATTCTATACCCATAAGAGCTTAATTTTGAGATACAACAAAAGAAAGATTGTTTAATAGAACCACCTCAAAATCACTGTTATTTAAAAGTGTATGCCACCAAAAAAGGGAACTTCACACCACCAAGCCTTAATAATCCTACTTTTAACTCTTGATGAAGGCAGAAGAATGGCTAAATGATTTAAAAAATAAGACAATGACAAAATATGAACTACAAGTGATGATGGATGGTTTAAAAAGGAGATCATGGAAGGATTGAAAATCTTCATAATAGAGAAGACACCCAAAAATGAAATGTATCCCATAAAATTCACGATGAGGGAATAAGGAAGATGAATCAAGAATGGAGAAACTCCACCTTAGCTTGAATCCAACCACATTCCTAAGATCGACATGAGGAAGTTTTATGGAAACGACCCAATCACATGCATACCTCAGATGGACCAATTCTTTGATCTATTATGATGTGCCGCATACACAAAAGGTACACATTGTTTTTATTTATTTAGAACCCAATCAATTTGTGTGGTATCGATGATTTGTTCTTGCAAATCAATTGTCACTTGGAAAATTTTTCACTGAAGAAATGATAGAACACTGTGAGGATACAAAGAGAAATACCTTATTTAGCCAATTGATAAATCTCAAGAAAAAGGGTTCATTATAGATCACATTGAGAACTTCCAAAGATTAAATATAAAGGTAACATATATTCTAGATGATCACTTGATTGATGTATTCATAGAACTTTGATAATCAATATGAGGTTCACCTTGGGAACCTAAATCATTGAGAATGCATTTAAGGTGGTAAGACATGTTGAAAGTAAAATATGGCTATGACTACTAGAAAGACCACCGACACCATCGAGAGAATAATTATTATAAAACACTCAACCTACAAGGTTGACACTTCAACAATTGAAGGAAACAAAGTGCTTGGGTTTATGTTTTAATTGTGACAACAAGCACAAGAAGGGACATAAGTGTGGTGAGAAGAAAGACATATTGTGAAGAGGAAAAAGAACAATCTCAAGATGAAAACATAGAAGCACATTCATCTGAAGAGTGGACTCCCACAATATCATGTAATTCATTGGCTAGAATTCGCACTCCCCAAACCCTCAATATCATCAAGGATATATATGTTAAAAGGTAATAGTCCTAATTGATTCCGTAAGTACTCATAATTTCATTTATCAGAATTAGCCAAAGCTCTCAATTCCCTTGTATATCCAGCACCGTGAAGTTTCAAGTAATGATTGCAAATGGAGAAACTATCAATTGCTCAAAATGCAAATAAGATCAACCTTACCATGGGGGGAATATGTAATGAATAGTCCAATGATTGCTATACCCATGGGTGGTGTTGATATCGAGATTAGAACCAATGGTTACAATCATTAGAACAATGGATTTTAATTCTCAATAACTTTTCATGAAATTTCATTGGAAGAAAATAAATTGAGTTAAGATGTATCACCTTACTGGGTTTCCCTGTAAGGTGATAAGCTCTCACGGCATGACACAATTATTGAAAAAAGGCATCAAGGTGTAATTACACAACTATGCTCACTAGATGTTCAAACATCTAAGCCATCTATTCCTAGATTCCAAGGGATCATTGATAAGCATCCCAGTATTTGAAGATATTCCCAAAGGTCTTCCACCCACCTCAAAATCATGATCATGATATTCATCTAATTCCTGAGTGTTCCTCCCAATATCGACTGCATATATACCCCTTATGCCCAAAAAAGAGTGAAATTGAGTTTATGGTTGAAGAAATGTTATAGGTTGGCATTATTAGACCTAGCCAAAGTTCTTAATGACGGTGGTAATGGTATCATTCAAGAAAGGTGGTTCATGGCGTATGTGTCCATTTATAGAGAGCTCAACAAGATCACTATTAAAGATAAGTTACTCATTCTCGCCATTGATGAATTGTTAGATGAACTACATGGAGAAATCTATATTTAATAATGATCTCCATTCGTGGTATCATCGGACAATCACGAAGGTGAAGATATCCCAAAAACAACATTTTGAACTCATGAAGGCTATTATGATTTTTGGTCATGCCTTTTGGCCTTACAAATGCACCTTCCACATTCCAAGGGTTTACGAATTCCATATACTGCAAGCCCTTCCTTCAAAATTGTGTTGGTATTTTTTTGATGATATACTAATCTATAGAAAGTCTTGGAGGCTCATAAAGGCATGTTGACAAGGTGCTAAACTACTAAAGGAGCAACAACTATATGCCAAACCATCCAAATGTTTCTTTAGTGTAAAGGAGGTAGATTATTTAATATATTAGACCTGAAGGAGTCAAAGTAGACCCTAACAAGATTAAGAAGACCATGATGGACTAATGATTCCCAAACATTGAATAATCTTAGAGGCGCTAGTTTGACATGTTACTACCGCAAGTTTGTTCAACTATGGGAGAATAACAACACCTTTAACTAATAATTCAACTACATCGATGCATTTGATGGACTCCCGTGAGACAACTAAAGCTTTGAACAACTTAAAGAGGTGATGTAGTAAAGCTCCACACCACTCACAAAATCTTATCAGGAATGTGATGCCTTGGGAAATGGTAATTGGTGTTGGGTCCTAATGCAAGAAGGAAGGCCCATGGATTTTGAAAGTCACACTCAAGGAAAGGACTTCACACAAACCCATTTATGAGAAGGAAATGATGGAAATACTACATGCATTGAAGAAATGACGCCTTACCTAATAGGTAGGCACTTCAAGGTCAAAACAAATTAAGATAGTAAGCAATACTTGGAACAAAGACTATATCTCAAGAACAACAAAAAATGGGGTGACCAAGATATTGATTATGATTTTGAAACCATCTATAAAAGAGGGAAGAAAGTTGTGGTAGATGCACTCTCAAAAGGATGAAGATGTTGAGGAATTCCTCTCGTATATCTTGATCATCCAACCCGATTGATAATAGAATCAGCATGAATTTGGAAGAATGACTAAAACTCAGGACTCTCATTTAAAGGTTGTAGTAGGATTCCATTGCATCAGATACTTTTACATGAAAAAATGATTCACCATGGTACCAAGATCACTTATATTTCTATGTAAGAATTCTCAATTCAAACAAAAGGTACTATTACACCAGACACCTCTCGGTGGAGGGCACTCATGATTTTTGAAAAACCTACCTTATAAGGTCAAGAAGGGAATTTTTTGGGATGGATTTAAGCTGATGTTCAAAGGTTTGTGGTAGAATGTTTGGTTTTCCAACAAATGTGAGGTGGAAACAATTAAGATCCTGTGTCTTTTTACAAGCAACCATTGGCCATCCCAAGTGAAGACTAGGAGGAGGTTTCCATGGATTTCATCACAAGCTACTCCAAGTCCTAAGGAAGAGGTCATCATGGTGATTACGTTGATAGACTCCAACAAGTACACACCCTTTGTGCACTCTTCTCACCCCTTTCAAAGCTGCAAGCATGCCACCACATTCATGTGGAGACATTTCAAAAGCTACATGGAAGCCCAAAGATTATTGTAAGTGACAGAGATCCACTCTTCACTGGACATTTTTGGAAAAATTATTTTCTTGTTTGGGTATACTCAATTGGCTCATAGTTCATCCTATCATCCTCACAGTGATGGAAAAACTCTAGATATTGAACAAATGTTTGAATACCTTCAAGTTGTTTCTGTCTCATAAACAAACACTCTATGGTTCAAATGGTTACCTTGGTAGAATGGTGGTATACTTCCTTTCATATACCTAAATAAAATGACACACCACTTTATGGACACCACCCTCTTTCCATCACTTCTCTCTAAATAAAAATATAAGGTTCAAAAAATGGAAGATCACATCTATATAAAAAATAAGTCCTCCAAATTTTAAAGGACAACCTGATCATGGCGTAAAATCGCATGAAACAACAAGCTGATCAACATCATAGCGAAAGAAGCTCTTGAAGTATGGGATTGGGTATTTTAAGACTATAACCATACAAAAGCCATGTCCCCAAGCAAGCCAAGAAGGATAATAAATTATCACCTCGTTCTATGGCCCTTATATGTTGCAAAAGATTGGTACCATGGCATACAAATTAATGCCACTGTGATCTTCACTCTGATACATCCAGTCATGTTTCATGTTTAAAGAAGGTTATAAGTGACAAAATACCAGTTCAAACTATATTTCAAAAAACTTGACGAGGAAGGAAAAAATCATATTGGATTCTAATCCATCACCTATTAACAAACAGAATAAATCCATTTGTATCTCATTAAATGGAGGAAACCGACCTAAGATTCCACTTGGGAAGATGAGTTTTATACAGGAAGCATCCAGAGTTACCAAGCATTGTGGACAACACTTGAATTCCTAAGGGGAGAGGCATTTCTTAAGCCCCAAATAGTAAGCACACACCCCAATTTGGGAATATTACATTATAATGTTACTTTTATTTATGCTCTAATTTGGGTCCATTAGTTGTAATTAGACCTCCTAGTCTCCCATATATACCAAGGAGACATTTCTCATTTGGAATCATCTCATATTAGGAAATTTATGTGGTGTATATGGAGGTTTCCTCCTCGAAGAGGCTTATTATCTGAAATTCTCTCTTTTTCAAGGCGTTGAATACTTATTCTGAGGTTTTTCTATGCTATATTGATATTTGGTTCTTAACATATTTAAGGGTTGACTTCAATGACAACCAACATTTCAAAAATCTCGCTCTTTGGTATTGATGGAAACACTCTAATGCACCAACTCAACATTGATGGCATGGCAACGCATATGCGCATGCTTATGCTCTCCCTTGTGACCATCTCTCTCTATATCTTTGCACCTCTGATATTTCTCTCCATTTTCTTACATCTGCTCATTCTCTCACCCTTTGGTAGATTCAATGGAGAAGGGTAGATTTCCTTGTAGTTGTTCCCCCTGTTTGAACTTCTCTTTTGGGATGTTCCACTATCTTCACTCTCCTTGGGGCTGCCCCCTGCCTACATGCTTTATATCATTCTGCTGACTTTTTCTCCTGATGGTTCTTCCTCGTGTAAATCATTGACATAAAAAACATTTAAAAATTCTTGACTCTAAGTCTTCATGAATTTTCATATTTACTTCTTCTCTCCCCCTATCTCGTTGTGCTTGATGCGGTGAAGTTCATTGTGTGGCAGAAACTACTCCAAGTCTCTATCAAAGATACTCAAAAGTCTCCCTCGAAAGAGGTTTAGTGAAGATATCTGCAATATGTTCTTTTGTCCCAATATACTCTAGCTTGATGTTCTTCTTTGTAGCATGTTCCCATAGAAAGTTATACTTGATTGGAATGTATTTCGTCTTGGAATGCATCACCGAACTATTTGATATACTAATAGAATTGGTGTTATCACAAAGTATCAGAATGGGCTCATCATAGTCCACTTGTATATCCTACAAAGTTTGTTTCATCTAGAGAACCTGAGTACAACACATTGTTGCGCCAATGTATTTTTCTTCTGTTGTAAACAATAATACTGATGATTGCTTCTTTCTTAACCAGGATACCAGACACTCACCCAAATAAAAATCTTCTCCACTTGTACTTATTTTGTCCTCAATGCTTCCAGCCCAATTTGCATATGTATAAGCAACTAGAGATAATTCATTTCCTTTTCGATACCATAACCCATAGTCTTTTGTTTCTTTGAGATATATGAATATTCTCTTTACTGCCATAACATGTGTTTTCGTTGGTACTGCTTGAAATCTTGCTACCTATCCAACTACTTGCATCGCATTCGGTCTTGATGACATCACATAGAGTAAGTTGTCAATCATTGATCTGTAAATTCTCAGATTTGCATCCTTGGATTCATCTTCTTTGTTTAACTTGTAACTGGTTTTCATAGGAGTACTTACGAGCTTACAATATTCCATTCCAAACCTTTTTAGCATTTCTTTGATATACTTGATCTATGAAATAAATATATTTGTATCATGCTGATATATCCAAAGTCCCAAAAAGAAGGTCAACTCACCAAGAAAAAACATTTTGAATGCATCCTGCATGTCTTTAGTAAACTTATGACTTATCATGTCATCATCACTTCCAAAAATAATGTCATCAACATAAAATTCAATTATTAATATGCTATTATGATTTTCCTTTATGTAGATATTGTTGTCTGCATTTCCTTTCCTGAACCCTTGTTGTTGTAAATACCTATCCAACCTTGAGTACGATTCTCTAGGGGCTTGCTTGAGACCATAGAGTGCTTTCTTCAACCTACAAACTTAATCTTCCCTTTCTGACAATTGAAATCCTTCTGGCTGCTCAATGTAAACTTATTATTCTAACTCTCTGTTTAGGAATGTTGATTTCACATCCATATGATATACCTTGATCTTCTTCGAACACACATAAGCCAAGAATAATATAATTTATTCCATTATGGCAACTGGGGTAAAGGTTTTTTCGAAGTCTATTCCCTCAACCTAGGCATATCCTTTGCATACCAACCTTGATTTATTTTTGTTTACTTGTCCATTCTCATTTAGCTTATTCTGAAATACCCATTTTGTGCCAATCACGTTCTTATCTTTCGGTCTAGGAACCAGTTCTCATGTGTCATTATTCTCTATCTGATCCAATTCTTCATCCATAGCATTGATCCAATGTTCATCCTTGCTGACCTCTTCAAAAATGTTTGGTTCAAATGTAGATAACAATGCTAGGTCTTGTTGTTCTGGTGAAAGTATTATTCTTCGGGTTTGAACTCCTACATATTTATTCCCAATAATTTGTTCTAGTGGATGATTATTCTGTACTCATCGGCTAGGTGTCTTAGGAGGTATTTGTTGCTCATATTCCTCTTGTTCTACTTCTGGCTACTCTTCATCTTCTACTTCTTCTTCTTTTAGATCTTCTTCATTATCCTGCTCTTCTAATTCTTTGCCCTTCCATGCATCTGTCTCATCAATCGTTACATTGATGATTTCCATGATTTTGTTGAGTCTAGGATTGAAACATTTATATCCTTTGTTTTTTCTTGAATACCCAACTAGTATGTCTTTGTCAACTCGAGAGTCAAATTTTCCAAGCATGTCATCTTCTCTTTTGATATAACATTTGCTTCCAAATACTAAAAAATGATTCACATTTGTCGATCTTCCTTTCCATAACTCGTAGGGAGTCTTATCATTGTTACTTTTGAGTATTCCTCTGTTTAGGATGTGAACTGTTTTATGAACTGCTTGTGCCCAAAAAATGTCTCTCATTTTGGAATCTTTCAACATGGTTCTGACCATTTCCTGTATTGTTATGTTCTTCCTTTCAACGACTCCATTTTGATGAGGTGTCCTGGTTTCTGAGAACTGTCTCTTTATTCCATTGTCATCAAAGAAATCCATGAATCCGTTTGAAGTAAAATCTCCTCCATTGTCTGATCTCAAACACTTGATTTTAAAATCCATATCAGTCTCAACCATCTCTTTGTATATCTTGAAGTGTTCAAATGTCTTTGACTTCTTCCTGAGAAAGAAAACTGCAGTCATTCTTGTGTATTCATCAACTAGTAGCATAAAGTATTGTTCTCCATTTAATCCTTTTGTTCTTGTAGGTCCACATAGATCAGTGTGTGCAATCTTCAAAGGTCTTTTCGTGGAGTATTGTTTTGATTTAAACTTGGTCCTAGTTTTTTCCTTGTAGACAATGCTCACATAGAGTATTTGTTGGCTTTGATATCTCAGGCATTTGTTTCATTGCTTCTTTTCTATTGATTTTGACAAGGTTATCAAATTTCATGTGACCCATCCTTTTGTGCCAAAGCCAACTTTCATTTTCCTTTCGTAAGAAACATGTTTTCCTTCCAATCTCATCCATGAATTATATGTTGTTTGAAGTTCTTCTAGATGTAGCTAC
>SNQJ01S0027778.1:2222-12685 GCA_010110895.2 Picea sitchensis
ATATATATATATATATATATATATATATATATATATATATATATATAAGAATCCTAGATTACATTCTAAAACATAATGCATGAATGGGATACTAACAAATTAACATTGAACATTATGATAACTAAATGGTAATGTGCAAAAAGCATATGTTCATAATTCATTGCGAACATTAAGCTTGTTGTTGTAGCATGCTGATTTATCCAAGAAGGTTAAGGTGAAACTAAGCAATATTGTTCAAGGAAAAGCATGGAGATACCAGTAGGGAGTAGATTTCATAAGCAAAGAAGGAGAAAATGAGGAATACTTTTCTCACTTTAAAATCTGATTTGCTTAACATAATTATGATTTTCAAAAGGGAACAACTGTGAAAGCAAAGGAAAATAAATAAATAAGTATGTTTGAATGAATAGGCTTGGTTAATCCATGTTAAGTAAACACAGTGAGGCCTTAAAAAATAACTTAGTTGGACTGAAAGTATAGGGATGTGTAGAAGGAGTTAGATAGGGGAAGAGTTTCTTGACTCCTTTCTTGTTGTTTATTGAATTTCTTTGGTATGAGAGACTAATTTACTGATGCATGTAAGTGTTTTTTCATAAGGATGTTGATGGTTGTATGATTATAGATACAATTGAAAGGTGGATTGTGATTGCACTAGCTAACACATTAAGGAATAATGTGCTAGAGTGCATAGAGATATATTGGTGCATATATGAAAATGTTTTATTGATTTAAATGCTATGATACATGCATTTTTATTTTACATGATAAATAATATATTTGTGATGTATGTCATGTGAAAAAAGAAGAAAATAATAAATTGGAGCTATTGGGAAAAACAGTTACCGGTGATGGACAATCTAAAACAGAGGATGGATACGAGAAGGATGTTGTTGAAATTTGTTAAAAAAGACTTTAAAAGTATCCATAAAGCACCAATGATGAGGAAATATCAAAGAGGGTGTTGCAAGCTAGAACATGTATAAAAGTGTTCATTCATGTGTGGCACAAGGTATGAAGAGATTTGGTAAGAGTCCCCTCTGAAGTATTTTATTATCTAAATGATATGAAGATAATTTTGAGTGGCTTCCATATGCCATTGATACCCAAGCAGGGTATGATTCAATAAAGAAGATAGCTTGAATGATAGAGGTATGAACCTCTGACAACCAAGGATGATTTATAATCCTTGCAATGAAATTCATGAATAAGTAGTGTCATGGGTACATTGACCAATCAAGACTAATTGGGAACAAAATTGCTCATAAGAAACACATTAAATTGAATGCATTGAGGAAATACATGCTTACATAAGAGGGTAGACAATAGATTTCCCATTAAGGAAGAATGACCTTCCAATACTCTACCTGAATTGTAAAGGTGTTAAAGAAAGGAAGTGAGTGTCCATGAGTATTGGCACCACTGGTTTCATATTATAATATGTTAAATTGAGGACATGATCAGTTTTAGTAGGAAGTGCATTCCTGTTGCAATAATGAACAAGGATGAATAAGCCTTATGGTGAAGAGGTTGGTTGAGCTCCAACACACCATGGAAAAGTTCTTGTCATAAAGTGTGGAAAAATTGAAACCAATGCAAGGGTGCATTGGGAATGAATGTGGCCATGAACATTGGCACATTGATTAAATTCATTTGATATTTTGAATTACATTTGGAAAAATTGGCATGCTGAAATGATGCATGTGTAAATAATGATAGTTCCTTTTGCTTTGTACCATTTAATAGATGAAAATGATTTGACTATTAGTATGCAGTACAATTTTGAAAATATGATGTGCATGATATCTAACAACTTTTTTGGCTATGTGAAGAGGGAGTTGTAGGAAGAAGGGTCTTGGATATGGAAACAAAAGTAAGCCAATAAGGAAGACCAATCTCGCCGAGCCAAACCGCTATGGGAAGGAAAATATCATACTTGTGAATTTGGTTCCCATGTGGAACAAATTTGAAAATAAAATGTGAAATTTGGAAATCTGTGCGTGACCGATTTACAGGGAAGTTCTGGATTGGAATTGAGGATAACATATCATAGTTACTGTATACATGTGATGTAGGTGAGACGAAAAGTCTGTCTTGTAGGGACAAAGAATGGTTGTCAAGATGGACAGTATGGAAAGAAAAAGGATATTGTTGTGAAATGAGAACCCTTTGATAGGTCATGATATCCCTAGAATATATTGTGTTGTGGTAACCTAGGCCAGAGGGACACCTTTCCATATCATGTCAGAGGGACACCTCAACTGTAAAACTCGATAGAGTCTCTAGAAATCTTCATGTGAGAGAAAGTCTTGGAAAGGCAATATGGATCGCCCGAGGGACTGCATAGTAGAAAAGAGGATGCTTGAGCGTGGGTCTGGAAGGTGAGTGACCGCAAGGAAGGTGAGAATTTGATATTTCTTGTAAATTATTGGTTGGGATCATGCACACAATGGTGATGTCAAGGAAAACAGTGAGCCAAGTTAACGAGATATCCATATGGATGTAAAACCATGAACCATACAGATAATTATTGTGCTGGATTATGAAAATTTCCTCTTAAATTATGAACAATAATAAAATGGTTATGCATAAAATTGAGAATTGACATGCTTGTTGTTAGAAATGTTGTAGGCATACACTGAATGTTGAGGATCTGTAAAAGGACCAGACTATGAGGGAAAATAAGAAGGTAATGCTGAAGCAACTGAATGACAAAGGCATGACATGTGTTACTGAGAAATAACACCTAGGATGATGTTCTAGTGAAGGGGGAGGGGATTGTAATACTCTTGTTTCCTCCAGCTTGTAAATAATCATTACTTATGATTACCATGCCATGGCATGTGAACAATGTAAATTCACTATTGTTTCAATTTCCAACAACTGACTATGGGGGTGAAGCCTTGAAGTACTAGACATGATACCATTAGAGGAAAGAGTGAGGAAACCTATAGAGAGGGTTCATCATGCCAAGATGACCCAATCCTATTTGTTGAAATATTTGATCTAGAATAATAAGCCTCATCCCGATCCCAAGGAAAGATCATTTAATGAGAAAAGGACTGGTGGTTGAACAACCAACCACTCCATTGAATGGAAGAATGGAGGGCATGGATGAGAAGACATAAAACTATCAGCCCGAAGTACGACAGAGTGCAGTCTTCCTGTAGGCATATATTGACCCAAGTTCCTTCTGGAAAACATGAAGAGAGAGAGGGGAAGAAGACACACATGAAGGGGGCCTGAGGACCATTCATAAAGAAGAAGGACGAGTGAGGTTCTTTGGTTATGGAGAAGAACTAAAAAACTAATCTATTATGGTTACAGGAGAGACCGGACAGTGTTTTCTAATCAAGATGATAAATGGAGTTGTGTGATTGAGTGAGCGATCACGACACAATCCCTTGCTTGGTGGATAGAAAACTGAACTGCTAGCTTCCCATGAGAAAGATAGTGACCTCCAAGATTTTGTGGAAGACCCGAGGAAAAGAGAGAGAAATACCTAGTGGTATCATGGCTTGGCACGGGGGTGGCCAGAGTGATAAGAGTGAATGCATCTGAGCCTACGGTTGGATGGAAAGGAGAATACCCATTGTCAGTTGGAAACTAAATTCCAATTTCAGATAAGTGTGACTCTGAATGTTATATTGTCTCGACTGGTTTTTTTATAGTATGAGCTCATTTGAGCTAGATGATGGCATAATATTCTATATTTTTTGGATGTTAGATAATTTTGACTCTCATGGTTTGGACGACTGAAAATTTTAAATTAGAGTTTGAATATTATCTCCTGTCAATATTGTTTTGCTTAATTCTGTCTAGGAAAGGAAAAATGTCAGTAATGGGTTTTAAATGAATTTGGGGCATAAGGATTTGGCCTCTGTGCTGGTTAGAAAATACTCAAAGGGATTTCTCAAGGATCGATTTCGCAAATACAGATTTGGGATAGACTCTACAAGAATTTTTAGGTCCTGTTGATCCCTAGAATTTTCTTTTCCTATTATAGAATTCAAGTTTTGTTAATGGAAGGTGCTTCCTTCAAAAAAATTTCTTGTCCAAGTGACCTCAAGCTCAAGTCCACAGACTTAACCAAATCTTGTGTAAGATTTAAGAGTGTAACCCTCTGGGGCTTGTCAAAACCCCATATGACAAGGACCCTGGAACCCAGTGCTACACTTAAAGGGAGCTAAGCCTTTTGAGCTTCAAGACTTCAGAGGTTTGTAGCTTTGGGATTTTATAAATTCATAACACTTCAAATCTCACTGAAGGAAACTGGCCGAAACAGTGGCCGGGTGGTTGTCCGACCACTTGCGGTTTCCTATTTGTTACCATGGGATCCAATTTATCGTTAAACCCCGACCAACTCTTCATTTGCGAAGTAACGCGAGCCGTAGATCTAAGAATATTCGGGATCCTTCATGACCGTTGAATATAAGATATGGTCAATTCTACATTGACCCACTCCAGGCGTGAATGAGTTTGAAATGGCTAGAATCCCCGAATGTTGAAGTCGTGAATTAACACGAGCCATTAATCTAAGGATCCTTCGAGACCTTTATCGACCGTCAAATAGAGTGTAGTGGAAGGATAGGGTAAGAAGTACTACTAACCGACAACAAATAGTCATCCCCACTTCATGACCCTTTTGGCAGGTAATCCTTTGGGGAATTGAAGGGTTAGGAATTGTAAGGGGCACAAAATTGTGAAGTCCTGAAATGGTGAAATCCTGCCACTCGTCAAATCGATGGAAATAATTTGGGATTAATGTGAGTCGGGTATATAAGGATCCCTTGGGGACCCTTCCTAACTATTTGATCAACTAGTGGAAGGACAAGGTAAGTAATTAAGTGAAGTCTTACTTTGGGAGTCCGAAACTCCAGGACTTAGGGACTTCGAGAGATTTGAGGATGTAGGAGGATATGTTAAACACCGAAGCGCCGAAGTTCCCTTGTTGAAGTGTCTAGTCAGTTGGACAGACCTGCATACACCATGATGATGTGGCATGCTTGGATAATTCCACGTGGCATCGTGGGATTGGTCGCAAGTTAGGTGTGGGACCCCCACCCCTTGTCAAGTCTAAAACATGTGTTAAGTGTGGATGCATATCAACCGTCGGATATTTAAGGGTGGACATAGATCCACCATGTATCCCAGTGAGGAAAGGGACTTCGGGTCCCTGAGGACGTTTTCAGATATGTACAAGAATGATGAAGGGCTGCAGGATCGATACTCGTGAAGGCCCAGGGAACATTCCCTATAACCACTCCTCTAGGGGCCACGTCATTTCCATAGTGCAACGACCCGTGCCATGAATGTGCCAAGTTGGACAGTACAAAAGATATGAATCCATGTGTATTCCATGTGGCAGAGGGGATGGACATTGGACAAAATAATCCCAAAAACTTTGGAACACCATAACTCTCGAACCAGGACTCGGTTTGGATAAGGTCATAGTCATTGGAAATCTCTCAGTGAGCACAAGATGATGACGTCCTCATCCAAAGAATTCAAGGAGTTGTAGGGAAACAAAAAATTTATACCCCATCCTTTAAAAGGGTACTTAGAGGGTTAGGTGTGTGACAACCTTATTGTGGAATTAAGAGAATATCACAACATATTGAGGCTTTGGTTGTTTGTAAGAAGTTCAATAGTCATGTAAAACAAGATTGATATATAGAATAGTATCCCACATAACATCGATTAAACATGTGTTATTTTTGGTATAATCAAGAAAGTAACTAAAACCTATCAACTATATGTGCAAGGAGAAATAAGCACGATAATCACGTTAAGTAATTAACACAAAAAAATACATGAATTGGAAATTCTCGGTGGACATGGATGAATACTGAATGAAAGAAAGATGTAGTGAATTGACATAAAGAAAATAATGATGAGCTATCGGTTTAATACAGTGATTTGGAAGATTATATCAACCATAAATGGTCAGTAGGTGAATGAATTGCAAATCTCTAAATTGGATAAATTGTTATGAATGAAGTATTTGATGATGTAAGTAGATGAATTACGACAAAACAACTTGAATGACCTTACCAACTAGTGATGATATCGAGACACGATCTCTATATTCTTATTGAGTGTTGTGGACCTCAATTAAGTAAGAGAAAATAATGTATTATTATCAAAGAGCATAAAAGAGATGGCTTTAGAAGACGGATCATGAGAAATTCTATTGGGTTAAGTATAAATTGAGCCATAAACCTTTATTGATAATTGTAATTAGCATTAATAGTTTGACCAAGAATAGTAATGTCCCCTCAATTTGTGGATTTCAAGATTTCTTGGAATATGTAAAGGTGATTATGGAGATGTGAATACTAGTGTGAAATATGAAATTTGAATATTGTAATAGTTTTAAATCGACTATCAATGATAACATGTGTTTACTGGGATGGATGACTAGCGTAACTTGTGAAACACTTAGGTAATAAGTTTTCATAGGTGATTTTATTAGAAGTTTTTATTACTATATTGTCATATGATTTTAAACAAGGCATCTTGATCGTTGACATTTTGAAATTCGAAGGTTTTACATGCACTAATTGAATAATATAAATAATTCCATGGTACATAACAATAGGATGACGAATTAGCATTGAATTAGTTAGTAAGAAAATGACAAACATGCGAAGTGAAAGTCGATTTCCAATTTTGGTGATTAAGTATGGTTGTATTCAACAAAACCAAACCTAGGAAGAAAGGAAAATTCTTGAGAAGAATATCCTTCATATGAGATTGAAGGAAAGTACATCCCCTCATAGGTAGTTGAAGCTACATCCCCTCATAGGTAGTTGAAGCTATCTTTTTGTGTACGTTAAAGGAAAAATGGATATAGATGGAATCAATTTTTAATTTGAAGTAAGTTAGGTATTGATGCATAACCGTCAGTTACAACACAACAATTTTACATCACTTTATTAATAACTTATATATGAAATTGTTAGTATGTTTTAATTGTTAGTATTGAGACATTATACAAAGAATACCAAGATGAAATAATGATTGTGAATTCATAGAATTTCTCAAATTTGGAAGAAAGTGAAATAATGGATTAACATGAAGTCATAATTGAGTTTTTTATGATGCTATATTAAATTTTTGGATGTAGTTTGTTGAAGAGGGGGAGTACATAATATTCTTATAACTTATATGTACTTGATATTATTATTAATATTACTATTTTAGAGAATTCCAAATCTGTGAATGATTCATATTTCTTGATTGATGTACTTTGATTAGATTGATGCTTACAAAAGATTTTAGTTTATATGATCTTTTATTGATTCTAGATGTGATGAATATGTATGAATCATGAACATATTGAGATTTACTTCTTGTTGTTGTTGTATACTATGATCGAATGCATAAAATTATGATTGAATTTGATGATGTATATGTGTTATTTGTATTGTTGAATTGATGTATTTTCAAAAATATATTAATGATTTTTCAAGCGTGTCAAGAAGAACCATATGTATATGGAATATAAAGTGAATTAGGTTATATAGGCCCAAGTTGGGGTCAAGAGAATATGTCTCAATATGAATATGTTGTTGTAAACATGATAATATGCTTTATAATTTCTTTGAACAATGCTATTTCATATGTGTACCTATATGCATGTAGAGACATGGATGAGTATTTCCAATTGAGTGTACACATGGGTAAGGGTTGTATGGAGGGGGTGTGATATTTGTACTATTGGGAGAGGAGTAACATCCCTATTCTTGCTTATTAGAAACTTCCTCTATGTAATGGGTTGGATATTGCACTCTCCTAGGAAGTTACACATTTCCCTTAGGGAAGGTTAAAGGTGGTTACTCATGAGGTAAAACTAAGGGGTGTAAAATAATTATAGATAG
This sequence comes from Picea sitchensis, assembly GCA_010110895.2. Taxonomy (NCBI): domain Eukaryota; kingdom Viridiplantae; phylum Streptophyta; class Pinopsida; order Pinales; family Pinaceae; genus Picea; species Picea sitchensis. The sequence goes on from SNQJ01S0027778.1 coordinate 10,103, forward strand.
TCCTTATTCCTTAGTGACCATGAGCCTCTCACCATGCATAAATGTGACAAAGTTAACATACGTCTCATTACATTGGTGTTTTTCCCACCATGAAAATGTGTGTAGTTGGAGGGGTGGAGAGATCACAACTTTTCCCTTGGTATTGATACTTATGTTGTTTGAGATTCACTATTTTGAGATAAGTATCATTTATGTGCATAAAATTTAGAATGATATTTTAAATAAGTTCACTCATGAAGTATTATTCATAAAAATATAGTTACATTCATTTAATTAAATGGAATATCCATGGGTAAAATACATTTGATTTCATTGTGAAAATTGAAATGGAAGTTAAGCATTATAGAGATGCATTAGTGGAGATTATGCATCTCTTATTTTAGAGGTTTCAATTATTTAAAAATTAATTGTCATTTACACACACCAAAATAATTAGAAAAGGTAAGAGGGAACATAAATGAATGGAAATGAAAAAAGGTAGTTAGGAATTGGGTGGATAATATAAATTTAAATTAATTAGAAATATGCATGGAAGAGACATGTGGATGGGTGAGTGATAGGAATATTAGTAAATTAAGAATTAAGAATTTCTTTTAGAATTGTTGGAAGTCTGGTTGTCATTCATGTCAATAGTGCGTAGGAAACAAGTTCATATAAATAGCGTTGCATCGCGCATGACACAAACTCATAGAAAAGGTAATGCATCACGCAGAGATCGCGCATGACACAAGTTCAAAGAAATAGCGTTGCGTTGCGTAAGACAAAAACAAAGAGAAATAGTGTCGCATCACGTAGGACACAAAATCAAAGAAATAAAACTGTATCGTGCAGGACACAAGTTCATAGAAATAGCGCTACATCGCACAAAGATCGCGTTGGACACAAAATCATAGAAATAGCACTACATCGCGTAGATATCATGTAGGACACAAGCCCATAGAAATAACAAAAAGATCACACAGGACACAAGGTCAGGAATAAATAATGTTGCATCATGCAGAGATCACGTAGAACACAAGCTCAGGAGAAAAAGTATTGCATCTCCGCAGGACGGAAGCTCATGAGAAATAGTGTTGCATCGTGCAGAGATCGAGCCATTAAACAATATTCTAGATCAAGGGTGATAAATGCACCACGCTTCGTACATATAACTTACCACGCGTGACATGGAAGTAATATTAACACCACATTGTTGGGTTCCCTACCGCGTGCGACATAGAAGTATTAAAAACCACATTGTTGAGTCCCCTATTGCACATGACATGGAAGTAATATTAAAACCAAATTGTTGATTTCCCTATTGCATGCAACATGGAAGTAGTATAAAATCCCCATCACGGCAAATTTCGAGACACTAGAGGCACAACCCCATTGCGACAAGTTCCGAGACACAAGAGGGACAACCTCATTGCGACAAGTTTTCGAGACATGAGAGGCACAACCCCATTACGAAAATTTCTGAGACACAAGAAGGCACAACCCATTGTGACAAGTTCCGAGACACAAGAGGCACAACCTCATTGCGACAAGTTTTTGAGACACGAGAGGCATAACCCCATTACGACAAGTTCTGGGACACAAGAAGGCACAATATCATTGCGACAAGTTTTCAAGACACGATAGGCACAAACCCATTAGGACAAGCCCCGAGATGCAAGAGGCACAACTAATTGCGACAAATTATGAGACACGAACGGAACAACACCATTGCGACAAGTTTTCGAAACACGAAAGACACAACCCCATTGTGACTTAAGCCAAGATTGTTTCCCTAAGTCAAATGCCCTGGAAATGGGTTGAATGAAGTGGCTAGGTGCCAAAGATAATCAAGCATGGAAATAAACTATTGATATTGAATCTTGATTGTGATCCAACAATAGTTGAGTTTCGACAAAACTAGAGCATTGTGTAATGATGAAAGTGACAATATTAATCATAAGAAAGAACTAAACTCAATTAATTTAAAGGGGATTTTCAAGTCAATTTAAGTTAATGTCAATAACAACCTATTATTAATGAAGAGGCACATTGAATCATTGAAGAGACATAATGGTTCAGTGATGCACACCATTTGGTAAGATACATAAACCCATTAAAATGAAGAATGAAAGTGTGACTCATGATACATCTAAGTATACCTGAAGCAGAGTCACCAAAATATATGAGAGTGAAACTAAAATCTACGCAGTGAGGGTGGAAGGGAGGATATAGGAAAGACCGTAGTCCTTTTTCAGATAAAATCCTGAAACAATAGGGGGGCAGTGCTTCCTTTCAAATTGGTTCTTGAAGAATTTAGGAGGTTGGAACCTCCTTTCAAGTTGGTGCTTGAAGAAGTAGGGAGTTGCAACTTCCTTGAGTAGGTGCTCATAAAATAAAGGATATTTGTGTCTCTTATAGTTGGTGCTCTAAAAATATTGGTGTCCTTCACAATCACAACTTGTTGTTATAAAGACATTGTAATTCTTCTCAATGATAAATAAGTAGTTTTTTTTTTTTAAATTCATTGTTAATTTATTGTTGTGGTTGAAAAAGTTTTAAAAGGGACTATTAATTGGTTAAAAGGAAATAATGATTCACCCCCCC
>SNQJ01S0027778.1:18856-41820 GCA_010110895.2 Picea sitchensis
TTTTACATGGGGGAGAGCCTTAAGGAGTGCGAAGGTGATATTTTCCTTGTCGAAAAAATTATGAACAGAAAAATAACCTTCTAGCAGATTTAACCATTTATCTAGGGAATCTGCATCTATTTGACCTTCAAATACGGGAATATCAAAATTAACCTGTACCTTTAAAGGAGATGTGCCTCCAAAGTGGTCGCTTGATGAATATGCACCTGATGCTATCGGGAGGCATTGAAGGATGTGGGAAAAATTCTCCATCATTTCATCCCTTTGTCGCGTGAGAGCTTGCTCAAGAAATAGACTGATAGGATCGTTTTCTCTGTCATTTTTATTTTCTTCCGCCATTGAGGGTTTCTTGGGTGTGCGAGAGCGATTGTCCTAAAGAGAGACAAGCTCGAGACCCAACTTTCTATACTCAGACCTCGTCGAGGACATGCATTGAAAAACGATCAAGAGCAGCCTGCTCTGATACCACTGATCCGGATTATTTTCGGCATGAAATGAGAGCGGAGATATAACACAGAAATATTCAAAGATATTGCAAGAGAGAACACAATATAACAGAGATATAGCGGAAATATAACAAGTCACATATATACAGTAATACACAATTTCTATTAATGAAATAAATGTACAGAAACTGTAAAAGTACATAGTGAAAGACTCGCTAGAATGGTGGTAGCTTATCTCTAAGAAGAGATGTGATGGCTACTCGCATTCGCAAGAAGATGATTATTACAATGAGTCTCTAAGGGCCTTTTTAACATAAGTAAAATCCAAAACCCTAACCCCGGAAGATGAAAAGCCAAAAGGTTTGTGGGCCCCGATGGGGGTAGTTGATACGTCAACTTCCCAGGGGCGTAACTTTTGCATACGATCTTTGTTTGGGGCGCTCGATAGCTTGTTGGAAAGATATATCTGAGAACTACAACTTTTGGGTGAGAAACATCAATCTATGATCCAGGTTGCTCTCCGTTTTCTCAAAAGACATCGTTTAGGGCCTCAAAATGGCCCTAGAAGTTAAAAACTGCTAAAAATAGTAAATTACCAAAATTGCCAAAAACATGTTTTGGGCCAGTTGGAGAAGGTGGGTGGCTACCGATATCCACCTAGATCATACAACCACTACGGCCTCGCCCCAAGAACCTTCTATCCAATAGAAGTAGGTCGACAAGGCTACAACAAAGCGCAAATATTTCCTCTGCACACTGTCCTCTCATGTATCTCAACTTGTTGAACAACCTCAACCTCAACAGGTTCTTGACATACTTCCACAAACTGAGAAGCGTGATGTCTCCAGCAATACAAGCAGCTCACCAAGATGTAGATCCAACAAATGCTTTTCCCTCTCCCCCAGGAACTCAACGCAATGGAGACCATTGCTTCCTAAGAAGGGAGGAATGATCCAAGTGGATATCAGTGGCCACCCACCTTTTCCAATTGGCTCAAAACAGTTTTCTAGCAATTTTGGCCATTTACTAGTTTTAGCAAGTTTTAACTTCCGGGGCCATTTTGAGGGCCTAAATGAAGGTTATTAGATATCATGGTTCTCAATGATATTCAGAGGCATGATTAGGCCCCCAAAATGAATCTCCTCGACGATACCTTTCCAATGAGCTATCATACGCCTAAAACGGAGATCGTATGCAAAAGTTATGACCCCGGGAAGTTGATGTACTCACTTACCCAAACAGGGCCCACATGACTTTTGGCACTTCATCTCCTAGGGTTAGGTTTTTGGATGTCTAGGGTTTTTGGAATTCCTGTTTATTGTTAAAAGGTCTTCAGAGCCTCATTGTACTCATCTTCTTGCGAATGCAAGTAGCCGTGACATCTCTTCTCAGAGATAAGTTGCCACCATTCTAGCGAGTCTTTCACACTGCATTTTTACAGTCTTGTACATTTCTTTCATTAATAGAAATCGTGTATTACCGTATCTCTGTGTTTATGGTTGATTCTCTCATATATTTTTGTTATATTATTGAATATCTACGATATCTCTGTACATTTCTTTATTATATCTCTGATCTCATTTCGTGCCGAAAATAATCCGGATCAGTGGTATCAGAGCAAGTTGTTCTTGATCATTTTTTTCAGTGCATGTCCCCGACGAGGTCCGAGTATAGAAAGTTGGGTCTCGATATTGTCTCTCTTGAGGACAATCTCTCTCGCACACCCAAGAAACCCTCAATGGCGGAAGAAAAGAAAAATGACGGAGTAGACGATCCTATCAGTCTGTTGCTTGAGCAAGCTCTCACGCGACAAAGGGACGAAATGATGGACAATTTTTCCCACATCCTTCAACGCCTGCCGATAGCAACAGACGCATCTTCATCAAGTGACCACTTTGGAGGCACCTTGCCTTTCAAGGTACAAGTTAATTTTGATTTTCCTATATTTGAAGGACAAATAGATGCAAAAGCCCTAGACAAATTGTTAAATCTGCTAGAAGGTTATTCCTCTGTTCACAAATTTTTCGACAAAGAAAATATCACCATCGCACTCCTTAAATCTCTCCCTCATGTCAAACATTGGTGGGAAACTTATTGGGAGCAGAGTTCCACAGAGGAGTCAAAAATATATGGGGCCGATCCCACTTGGGATTTTTTTGTGGATGCGGTAAAGGAACAGTATTACCCTATTGGAAACTATGAGGACCAGTACATGAGATGGACCACACTGTAGCAAGAGAGGGGCCAAGAAGTTCCAGAGTTCACCAATACCTTCCATACCTCACACACCAAGCTGGGTATCAAAGACTCCGAGTGACATTTGGTTATGAAATACCATGGGGCTCTACACAGATACATCTAGACTGAAATGGATTTTCTGGTCATCTCATCATTCGGTGTTGCTTATCGATATGCTGTTAAAATCGAGCAGAAATTTAAGCACCAGAACAAACAAGATTTTGGATTTGTAAATATGCAACAACCAAAGTATGACAAAGACAGCCCTAACAAACAGTCTCCCGAAAACCAATCCAAGACACGGGAAAAGAAAGGTCATGGGAAGAAAAAGAAGGACACCAGAAAATGGTGCGATTTCCACAAAAGTCTCTGGCACAACACCAATGAATGTCTCAAAACAGTCATTGTTGGAAGAGATCAAAGACAAGGAGCCGAATCCTAATTTAGAATCCAATTCTGAAAATACTGGTAAATGACAGATCATTGACGCAGACCCCACTGCTATTGTCGCAACCATGACAATTCAACCAGAAGAACCAACAGATCCCGAAGAGTGGGAATGCCTTTTTCATTCACAGATGTGGGTGAAGGGGACCCCGCTGCATTTTATTGTTGATAGCGGAAGGCAAAAGAACCTCATCTCAGCAGAGGTCATCGAACAGTTGGGATTGTTGACAAAACCACACCCGCAACCATACAACATCGGGTGGCTTCGCCAAGGACGAGATCTCCATGTCAGCCAGCAATGTCGATTGTCATATGGCATCCAGCCCTTCAAGGATGAGGTATTATGTGATGTCGCCCCACTGGATGTTTGTGATGTTCTCTTGGGCTAGCCATATATGTGGAAGCGCCATGCTGTTTATGAGTCTCGACCTCGTAGTTTCATTGTTACTTTGGGGGGTCATCTCTATAGAATACCAGAGGTAGTTACGACTATTGTTCCACCTAAAAAGTGTTGCAAGGTAGTACCTCATACTGCAAAATTTAGCTTCTTCACAATCTGTTCAAAAGGAGAAGAGAAGGACACTGCAACCACTACGGCCTCGCCCCAAGCACCTTCTATCCAACAGAAGCAGGTCGACAAGGTTGCAAAAAAACGCAAAGATTCCTTCTGAACACCATCCTCTCATGTATCTTGACATGTTGAACAACCTCATCCTCAATAGGTTCTTGACATACTTCCACAAACTGTGCAACGCGATGTCTCCAACAATACAAACAACTCACCAAGATGCAGATCCAACAAATGCTTTTCCCTCTCCCCCGAGAACTCAACGCAATGAATACCATTGCTTCTTAAGGAGGGAGGATTGATCCAGGTGGATATCGGTGGCTACCCACCTTTTTTGACTGGCTCAAAACAATTTTCTGGCAATTTTGGCCATTTACTATTTTTAGTAGGTTTTAACTTCCGGGGCCATTTTGAGGGCCTAAATGAAGGTTTTTCAAGATCTAGGTTCTCAATTATAGTGGGAGGCATAATTGAGCCCCCAATATGAATCTCCTCAACGATATCTTTCCAACGAGCTATCATACACCTAAAATGGATATCGTATGCAAAAGTTACGACCCCAGGAAGTTGATGTACTAACTTACCCAAATGGGGCCCACATGACTTTTGGCGCTTCATCTCCTAGGGTTAGGTTTTTGGATGTCTAGGGTTTTTGGTATTCTTGTTTATTGTAAAAAGGCCTTAAGAGACTCATTGTACTCATTTTCTTGTGAATGCGAGTAGTCGTCACATCTCTTCTTAGAGATAAGCTACCACCATTCTAGCGAGTCTTTCACACTGTATTTTTATAGTCTCTGTACATTTATTTCATTAACAGAAATCGTGTATTACTGTATCTCTGTGTTTATGGTTGCATCTCTGATATATTTCTGTTATATTATTAAATATCTGCGATATCTCTATGCATTTCTTTATTATATCTTTGATCTCATTTCGTGCCAAAAATAATCCGGATTAGTGGTATCAGAGCAAGCTGTTCTTGATCATTTTTTTCAGTGCATGTCCCCATTGAGGTCCGAGTATAGAAATTTGGGTCTCGAGCTTGTCTCTCTTAAGGACAATCGCTCTTGCACACCCAAGAAACCCTCAATGGTGGAAGAAAAAAAAATGACGGAGTAGACAATCCTATCAATCTGTTGCATGAGCAAGCTCTCACGTGACAGAGGGACGAAATGATGGAGAATTTTTCCCACATCCTTCAACGCCTGCCGATAGCAACAGGCGCATATTCATCAAGCGACCACTTTGGAGACACCTCGCCTTTCAAGGTACAAGTTAATTTTGATATTCCTGTAATTGAAGGACAGATAGATGCAGAAGCTCTAGACAAATAGTTAAATTTGCTAGAAGGTTATTTCTTTGTTCACAAATTTTCCGACAAAGAAAAGATCATCTTCGCACTCCTTAAATCTCTCCCCCATGTCAAACATTGGTGGGAAACTTATTGGGAGCAGAGTTCCACAGAGGAGTCTGAAATATATGGGGCCGATCCCACTTGGGATTTTTTTATGGATGCGATAAAGGAACAGTATTACCCTATTGGAAACTATGAGGACCAGTACATGAGATGGACCACATTGCGACAAGAGAGGGGCCAAGCAGTTCCGTAGTTCACCAATACCTTCCATACGTTGCACACCAAGCTGGGTATCAAAGACTCCGACCGACATTTGGTTCTGAAATACCGTGGGGCTCTACACAGATACATCCAGATTGAAATGGATTTTCTAGACATCTCATCACTCGGTGCTACTTATCGATATGCTGTTAAAATCGAGCAGAAATTTAAGCACCAGAAAAAACGAGATTTTGGATTTGTAAATACACAAAAACCAAAGTATGACAAAGACAACCCTAAAAAATAGTCTCCCGAAAACCAGTCCAAGACACGTGAAAAGAAGGGTCACGGGAAGATAAAGAAGGACACCGGAAAATGGTGCGATTTCCACAAAAGTCCCTGGCATAACACCGATGAATGTCGCTCAAAGCAGTCATTGGTGGCCGAGATCAAAGACAAGGAGCTGAACCCTGATTTAGAATCTGATTCTGAAAATACTAGTAAAGGACAGATCATTGACGCAAACCCCACTACTATTGTCGCAACCGCAACAATTCAACCAGAAGAACCAACAGATCCCGAAGAGGGCGAGCGCCTTTTTCATTCACAGATGTGGGTGAAGGGGACCCCGCTGCATTTTATTGTTGATAGCGGAAGCCAGAAGAACCTCATCTCAACAGAGGTCGTCAAATAGTTGGGATTGTTGACAAAACCACACCCGCAACCATACAACATCGGGTGGCTTCGCTAAGGATGAGATCTCCGTGTCAGCCAACAATGTCGATTGTCATATGGCATCCAACCCTTCAAGGATGAAGTATTATGTGATGTTGCCCCACTGGATGTCTGTGATGTTCTCTTGGGCCAACCATATATGTGGAAGCGCCATGTTGTTTATGAGTCTCGACTCCGTAGTGTCATTGTTACTTTGGGGGGTCATCTCTAAAGAATACCAGAGGTAGTTCCGACTATTGTTCCACCTAAAAAGTGTCGCAAGGTAGTATCTCATACTGCAAAATTTATCTTCTTCACAATCTGTTCAAAAGGAGAATAGAAGGACACTGCAACCACTACAGCCTCGCCCCAAGCACCTTCTATCCAACAAAAGCAGGTCAACAAGGTTGCAACAAAGCACAAAGATTCCTTTTGCACACCGTCCTCTCATGTATCTCGACTTGTTGAACAACCTCAGCCTCAACATGTTCTTGACATACTTCCACAAACTGAGCAACGTGATGTCTCCAACAATACAAGCAACTCACCAAGATGCAGATCCAACAAATGCTTTTCCCTCTCCCCTGGGAACTCAACACAATGGAGACCATTGCTTCCTAAGGAGGGAGGATTGATCCAGGTGGATATTGGTGGCCACCCACCTTTTTCGACTAGTCAAAACAATTTTCTAACAATTTTGGCCATTTACTATATTTAGCAGGTTTTAACTTCCGGGGCCATTTTGAGGGCCTAAATGAAGGTTTTTCGAGATCGAAGTTCTCAATTATAGCCGGAGGCATCATTGAGCCCCCAAAATTAATCTCCTTGATAATACATTTCCAATGAGCTATCATATGCGTAAGACAGAGATCGTATGCAAAAGTTACGACCATGGGAAGTTGATGTACTAACTTACCCAAACGGGGCCCACATGACTTTTGGCGCTTCATCTCCTAGGGTTAGGTTTTTGGATGTCTAGGGTTTTTGGCATTCTTGTTTATTGTAAAAAGGCCTTTAGAGTCTCATTGTACTCATCTTCTTGCGAATGCGAGTAGCCGTCACATCTCTTCTCAGAGATAAGCTGCCACCATTGTAATGAGTCTTTCACACTGTAGAAATCGTGTATTACTGTATCTCTGTGCTTATGGTTGCATCTCTGATATATTTCTGTTATATTATTGAATATCTGCGATATCTCTGTGCATTTTTTTATTATATCTCTGATCCCATTTCGTGCCGAAAATAATCCGAATCAACTAGAGTGTAGGAGATCCTTAAGATTTACCCAAATATAATTGAAGGGAGAAGGAGAAAACACAAATATTTTTGGATACTTGGAAGGAATCTTGTGAATATGTTGAAAAAAATATGAAGATCAATGAGAAGGTTTGTTATTGAAAAGGATGAAGGCAATCTCCAAGAATTATGACTCATGGACTTTCCATAAAAAAAAATTGAATTCTAAATACTATTCTTAAATTATGTTAGTAATTTTTGTGTATTCATAAATGAAGATGTAAAGGAAGTCCAAATTGTATAAAGGAAAAAAAGAAGTGCTAAAAAAGTACTTTGAATAAGGATCAACAATTTTAGAATTTGAAAGGTATTTCTTAAAATGACTTTTTCCACTTTTTAGAATTTGAAAGGTATTTCTTAAAATGACTTTTTCCACTCTTTACTATTATCTCATTGAATAAAGGTGAAGATGTAAAGGAAGTCCAAATTGTATAAAGGAAAAAAAGAAGTGCTAAAAAAGTACTTTGAATAAGTATCAACAATTTTAGAATTTGAACTCTTTACTATTATCTCATTGAATAAAGGTGAAGATGTAAAGGAAGTCCAAATTGTATAAAGGAAAAAAAGAAGTGCTAAAAAAGTACTTTGAATAAGGATCAACAATTTTAGAATTTGAAAGGTATTTCTTAAAATGACTTTTTCCACTATTTACTATTATCTCATTGAATAAAGGTGACAGAAGGACTTTCTACATTTCCAATTAATTTTATGAATTTCTTGAATAATGTTGCATATGAATTCTTTCTATGTTTTTTTTTCCAATTAATTTTATGAGTTCCTTGAATAATGATGCATATGATCTCTTTCTTTGTTTATTGTTTAAGCAACTTATTCATTTCTAGTTATATGTTCAATTGTGTAATAAGACTTTTCTACATTTATGAACTCTTTCTATGTTTATTGTTTAAGCAACTTATGCATTTCTGATTACTTATGAATACGAAGGTAGTGTTGGTACGGAGGTAATGTAATATTAAAATTTATTAATAACTTAAATTATAAATAAATAAAAATTAATTACAAATTTTAAAAATTAATGAAATTATAATTAAATTAATTTGTATGAGATATATATTTTAAAAATTTTGATGAAAAATTTAGTGAATAGCTTTTTTTAAAATAAACCTATTTAGATAATCTCATTTAAGGACATTTAAAGTGATCACTTTATCTAAAAATATTAAAGTAACTAAAAGCCAAACAATATCATAAGATTCAAAGTGACCGTCTCATTGAAGAAGATTCAAACCGTGTTGACAATAACAAAACTATAATATTAATTTTTTTAATATAAATAATATTTTATAAATTAAATTTTAACTTTTATTATAAATTTGATATATATTGTATTTTAGTGAGAAAGTCATGTTCATATCTCCTTTATGAAAAAGAGACGTGTGTTCATGTTCCCCACTAGTTATCTGAAGGAAAAGTTCATACATTTTTATGACATACCATTTCAATCAGAATTATAGTTAGTCAATTTTGCGATTAGATGTAACATGATTATATTCTGAACAAAGAAATCCCCATAAAGCTTTCAAAAGAATCTGCGGGAGAACCAAATATATTTTATCATTACGAAATCTACAGAAGTTCCATGAACGCGGCTTCGACAACTCTCTCCTGCACGATACCAAACTGAAGATAAGACAGCGACTAGTTGGATGGAATTAACAATAATCTGCACGATACCAAACTGAAGATAAGACAGCAACTAGTTGGATGGAAGTAACAATAATGGTAATAGTACCGAGCCCCGGCGCGCATAATGCAACGACCAGAGGCATAAGAAAACAAATAATGAAAATGACTTCAAAGTTTTAGCCATTTCAATGGCTCTTAACAAACACGATTGGCCTTCTGCGCGACAAATTTCTTCCATGCCTTTACGGCTTTTTGTGAGTTAAGGATTTCGTTGAACACATGACACGAGTTCAATTTCGTGGAATCTATATCTATGTCTTTCACTTCTTTCAGCTCAGGATGGCTTTCTACCAGAGAGGCCGTCACTTCCGTCACTAACTTTGAAGGAAGCGCGTCAAGTTCATGCAACACCTTCTCTATGTCGCGAACCAGTCGTTCTGCGAGACTCCGGTTGAAATCTTCGCGAACCACCACGCGCAGAAGGGTGACTTGCTGTGCGTCGGGAGCCATGGTGTACGCGGGCACGATCCAACCGTACCTTCTCAGGTGGTCAGCAATTTCATACTCATCGTGCTTGCTACTGTCCTTTAGCGAAAACGCCACCAGAGGGACCCCGACCTCTTTCGACAGGATGTCGAACCGCCCGGTCCTCACCAGACCGTCGGCCAGAGCCTTGGCGTTTGCCGCGCAGTTGCTCATGATATTCCGATAGCCCTGCCCAATTATACAAACAATTCAAAACGCGTCACATACAGTATTTTGAAATGGGTTACAGCTGGATAAAATATAAATAACAAAAGTTTGCGACGCGACAGCAAACCTCGAACCCCAGCCGTATGAGCTGGTAATATTGCGCAATTATTTGGCTGGCCCCTGCAGGGTTACAAGGTCAAGGGCTTTGTTAATTCAAAGATGCTTTCCCCAAAGAAAAGGTCCAACATCCCCCATTTACTTACTACCAATGGAACAGAGTGAGCATCAAGGTCTTCTTGGTAATAATATTTAATTATACCTTTGGAGAAGAAAAGGTCCAACATCCCCATTTACTTACTACCAATGGAACAGAGTGAGCATCAAGGTCTTCTTGGTAATAATATTTAATTATACCTTTGGAGAAGTTGAGGGTGAAGGTGGGTTGATCGGCGCCTAAATAGTTGATGTGAAAGATGAGCTCCTCAGGTAGGTCTTGCTTTGCTCTCCAGATAACCCATCCGATTCCGGCATAGACGAGACCATACTTGTGCCCGCTTACGTTTATGCTCTTCACCAACGGAAGCCGGAAATCCCATTCCAAATCCGGGTAAAGGAACGGTGCAATAAATCCGCCGCTCGCCGCGTCAACATGTATGGGTGTGTCCCACCTGCAATAACACACGCAATCAACGGAAACGACCAGAGTTCATTTCAACCCACAACACGCAATGCCGGATATAGTGTTTACATCAAGAAAGTCTATATCCCACCGGATTGAATGGAGACAATGTGCTGCAAGAAAAAACAAAAAAGGCACAGAGAAATCGGACAATGTGCTGCAAGAAAAACCCCAAAAAGACATAGAGAAATTGTCAACCACACGACGAGAGACGGAGTATCCTAGATTATCAATTACCAAGGTTAATATAGATTCAGAGTGGGTTAATAATGTGTTTCTTTAAGTTCAAATTCAGAGGGGTAGGGTAGGGTATAGAGTGGGTTAATAATGTGTTTCTTTAAGTTCAAATTCAGAGGGGTAGGGTAGGGTATGTATATATCCTTAGACTTTATCAGTTTTTGTTAGTGACATGCAGGGATGGAATTTGACGCTTAATTTTTTTTAACAAACCATCAACATTCTTAGTAAAATCCATCAAAACATGCATCTGAGTTGTGGAAACGGTCAAATTTGACATGTTGTTGGGATTTGAAATTCGTGACATGTATACCTATAACTCCATAGACTTTATCAGTCAAATCGTTGACCAGAAACAATGCCCACCATTAATTACCATTAATGTTTACATTAATTATAAAAGAAAATATACAACAATAAAAAAAAACCCAAAAAGGCACAGAAAAATCGTCAGCCCCACGGCCTAGAGTAAGTATCCTAGATTATTACCACGGTTAATATAGATCTAATACTCATTAAGATTGTTTGGATAGAGTTCTTTTATCAAATCCATCCCAGATTATAAGGACACTGAAAAATCCAGGGAGATTTGTTGACTCACCCTGTTTCCTTGTTTTTCTGGAGAAGTAGATCGTTCAACAGCTTGACATCTTCGAACTCTCCATTGTAAGTGGAACCCAAGATGGCTGCCACACAAATAGTGTTCTCGTCCACCATCTCAACAGCCTTAACAGGATCCATGATATAGTAATCCTTCCTCAGCTTAACTTCCTTCAGCTCCACTTCAAAATAACGAGCGAATTTCTCCCAACACACCTGCAATTGTAGCGCACGGTCAAAATGTGAGCAAAAATGACAAATCTAAGCAACAGGAGTCCCAGTTTTCCCTATATTTGCAAAGAGAAACGAGCTGTAATCCAAGGGCAATCGATGCATCACCAATAGATTGCACAGAACTAGGTTCATGGAATATAAAGACTAGGACAAACCAATCTAAATTCTTAAGCGCTAGGCGAAATCTACATAGCCCTGGTTCGATTTGCGCAGAATATGAACTCCACATATGTAACCTCAACTTCATCAAACTCACTTTAAAGTTTAGGTGCATATCAAACCATAATCTAGAAGGATTTGATTTAATCTAATGGATATACAACATCCATGGATTTGGACTGGGCTTCTAATTGATATACAGAATCCATACGGATATCAGACCAGAATTTAGATGGGTTTGGGTTAATCTAATGGATACAAAGCATCTATATATGGAAAATCCTAATCTTACCTGCACATTTGCACCCGTAACAATGTTTGGCTTGTCATACGGCTTCCCCTCTGCCTTGCGCTTGTTCTGCCATTTGCGTTTGAATGCAAGGCCTGCCAACATGATCGCTTCTGAAGATCCAACCGTGCCCACACCAACAGCTTCCTCTTCATCGCTGAGTGGGGCGTTAAACAGATTGGCTATAATGTTGACGCATCGATTCTTTTTCCAAATCCAGAGACATGAAAGCACTCCAACACTTTCAGAAAAAGAATTGAGAAAAGAAAGAATAATGAATAAAAGTAATGCCCAAAACAGATCTGAGAAGGGCCTTCAGATCAGAAAAAGAATTGAGAAAAGAAAGAATAATGAATAAAAGTAATGCCCAAAACAGATCTGAGAAGGGCCTTCAGATCTACAAAGATTAGAGAGGTCAAACACATCACAAAGTCTGCCATTACCTGCAATTCTGTGGTGACAGGATACTCATCCATGTCGACATAATTCTTGTTGATTGCCTGCATGATGAGCTTATCACATTCTGGTTCCATCCATGTGGTGACAAAAGAAGCAAGATTAAGTCTGGGGTTCCCATCCAACATGAGCTCGTCGCTGATGATCTGATAGGCAGCATCTTTGGGAATCGACCTCTCCGGCATTTGAAACCTGCCAACACAAACATTCAAAGCAAACCCATCTAATGAAATCAACTTGGATAAGTTCGGATTATGTTCCTAGACTTCCCTCCAATGGAGATTATACATACCGAGGCAGTGATTCCTGAACGTATCTTGAGGCAAAGGTTGAATGTATGGAGCCATCTGAATCAGTAGCCCTGCTCAGAACCATTTTGTCAGAAATCTGAATGTCCAGGGGTTGATCTTCAAAGAAATCTTACTCCACTATACCGTTTCCCGATATGTGGGGATCGGTTGCAGAACCGCAAAGAACCGGAATTATGATGATTAAAAATGGGTAGGGGATCAGGGGCTCTTTATAGTAGTCCTCGCGTGACGGATGTACAGTTATATCATCATGAACAAATGTCCCGCTAAACGCGTGAAAGTTTTTCGAAGAATTTCCAGGAAAAAGAAAAACGGCGTTCGCTAAACGTTATAATTTTTGGGTTTTTTTGGTTGGAATCCGGCTATGTAAATCTGGATAATATCATTATTTTCTGTTGTTTAAATTGCATTTTTGAATATATAAATGAATTCAACTTACTAAAAAATCATATTTGGATTATACAAACTTAGCCACTCAAATCAGATCTAACTATTCCTAACCAGATTTCAAACAAAATAAAAATAAAAATAAAACAACATCTTCTCCATTAACACGGAAACATGACAAAGAACATCTTCTCCATTAACACGGAAACATGACAAAGAGACACAAAGGTGGGTGGAAGTTTCATGTGGGTTTTGGACTATTTGTACCCGCCGATGGTTACGGCGTGGGCGAGGGCGTGGCCGCGACAACCCGGGCAGCAGATGATTGACGCACCTCGTTATTGTTCGGTTTTCCGGTGAGTGAATGGAGTAGTGTGGAGCAAGTTTAGAATTTGGAAAACTTTTTAACAATCAAAACTGAGAGTTTAACGGTATAACTGTACGCTTGCTGGAATTAATTGCTTTTTCAAATTGTCAGGAATAAATATGACAGGATTTGACGAGTAAAATATTTCATTGTTACAGTAAAATTCCATCACTGATAGGTAGTGAAAACCCATGGCGCTCCCTCACTGTCCCGTTCCGTTCATTATTGAGTTCAGTTGACCAATTTGTCCTTATTTCTAGAACTAATCATGTTTATCTTGTGTAAGAGTGTTTTGTGAATGTAGAAAGCATTTTTTTATATTAAGATATATATTATCTGATTAAAACATTTTTATATTAAGATATATATTATCTGATTAAAACATTTTTAAATTAAATAAAATATATTTTAATATATACGATATTAAATTAAATGTTTTACTGCAAAGTATAAATTCATAACTCCGTATCTCGTTCTTTCACTATTATGAACGAAGATTATAATATCTAATTTTATATTATAAATAAAAAAAAATAATATTTAATTACACATTTAGAAAAAAAAATAATACACTACATTTTCACAATAATCAATATACATTTTAATAATTAATATTATATATAAGATACTTTCGATCTGACAATATATACTTTAAAATCGAATAATATATATTAATTTATATAATTTTATATAATATTTTAGATCATATAATATCTTAATTTAGATAATATTCATTATCATGTTGCGAGGTTCAGATTCTTTGCTATTATTATTAACACTTAATTCAATCTTTATCTTCATTATCACAGCCACTTTATCCTACCAAATTCAATCCTTATCTTCATTATCATTGTTACTCTATCCAATTTTTTATTAAAATATTTTTCAATGCTATTTAAGTAAAATTATATCACCTGAATTGATTTATTGGTTATTCTTAAAGGGTAGATGTGTTTTCTTATATTTTAGGGTAAATTTTCACTCTTCCTTAATATGTTTCTTTACTTTTTAGAAAGATAAGTAAATGGTTTAAGTCTTAAACCAAAGTCCAAAAAACTATTTTGCAAGAGAAACTATAACCCTGGCCATCATTGTTGAGGCCACTTTCTCTAAAATCATATACTTTTTAATAATATTTAGTTTTAATTTTGCTAACTTCTTATTAAAATTAATAATATATATTAATAATCATATACTTTTTAATAATATTTAATTTTAATTTTACTAACTTCTTACTAAAACTAATAATATATATTAATATATTATTAAAAAAAATTCATATATATTAATATATTGTAAAAAAAAAATTCAATGATCAAAATTAAAACACTACCCACGTTATAGATGGGATTGACTAATTGGCCACCGTGAAAATTTTATTAAAAAATCTTTGACCAAATTGTTTAAAACTGCGTATTGAGTTGGCGTCATGATATGGCAAAGAAGTTATTTGATCTTTTGGTGAGAAGTAGCGAATATTTGACCAAATCTGATCATATGTTAAATCGCTCAAATGAGTTAATCGACTTTTACTCTTCTGGTCTAGTAGCACCTCTATTGAAGGGATGCTTTAATTTGTTTCCACACATTATGGCGACGGTGCAGTGGGTATGGTCATTGATGGGCTTTTGGGCAAAAGGGTAAGGTTTGAATAACATGTAAATTTATTATAAATGTTTTGTTTTTTGTTTTTTTCATAGAAATTTGGTGATATAAATTTAAATAAAATTTTAATTTTTTGTTTTTTAAATTGTATTTTTGAATGTATAAATGGATTTAGGGTGTTGAAAAAACTAAGGGTATTAGGATTATACAGATTTAGTTACTTAAATTAGTAAATCTAACAATTTCTTGTGTGGAAAAATATTACTGGAAAAGAAGCCAAAACCTAGAACATTTAGGCTATGACTTTTTTACATTTGTTACTTTTAAATGCATAAATGGATTTAGGGTGCTGAAAAAACTAGGGACACTAGGATTATACAAACTTAGTTACTCAAATAAGCAAATCCAACAATTTCTTGTGTGGAAAAATATTACTAGAAAAAAGCCAAAACCAAAAACATTTAGGCTATGACTTTTTTACATTTGTTACTTTTTAAGTTACTTTTTTACAAGGCAAAGCTAACTACATCTCATACACCCATTGGCTGGATGGAAATGAGGGTTGAGTGAAAGACTTTGGGCTTGTAACTTGCTATATGTAATTCTGCTGAGAGAATACATTATATTTTAATATCTAATTGAGCAATTTTTTTATGCTGAAAAAAAAAAAGTTAAAGCTAATTTTTTTTTTATAATTTAAATGTATATTTTAAAAAAAAAATATTATTGTTAAGATGAATACATATAGTTTTTAATTTTTTAATTTGTCAATTGAATATAACTTGAGTGGTTGTGAAGAAAAACCATTACTATTTTCATTATTTTCACTAAAATTTGATCCTACTTTATAATATGTATATTTTTAGTGAACCAATTATTAATGAATTATAAATATTCTATCCATGAATTATTATAACGAAAATTATAAATATTCTATCCATGAATTATTATAACGAAAATATATATTCAAGTTATTATCTATGAAATTGTTAAAAATAATTCTTTAAAAAAAAAAAAATACTTATATTTAAAAGGAGATTAAATATACATATTATTGTCTTTAGAGCTGTGAAAAAACCACTTTAAAACACTCCCTATTACTATCTTCCTTCCTCTTTACATACATAATCAAACAAAAAAATGTATATTCTTACATCAAAACACTTTCTTTTTTATTATTGACATTTAAAAATATTTATATCACATAAATAAATATGTAAAATAGTTAATATCGAACTCTATTAATTTTGCACCAAATTTCCTTATTGGTGGGAAATTATCAACATAAGAAATCGAAGTCTAGCTTAATTCAAGATTGTTATAGCAGTAAACTTCGTTCACTTGACCTTCCTCTTCACAAGCTTCTACCATCAGGTTTCAATGATAAAACAAGGGATCTAATGACAAATGCAGAGCAAATTCATGAATGGATGTGAAGGGAGTAAAGTAGCTGGATGTAACATTAAATTCTTAGATTATATTTTTTTAAGATTTCTTTATATGTTAATATTGATTAGTACAAAACATGAATATGAACTAAAATATAATAACAAATTTCATATTTAAAAAAGATTTAATTTGATATTGCTTTGGGTTTGTAATTAGAGAGTTTGATAAAATAAAATTGTTGAAAAGATGCAAAAATGTGGGGTCCATCTTTTTGAAAAATAGGAGATAGATTGTGATGTGTCTTGACACCTAATCCACTAATTATAAGTAGTTGTCTATCGCTTTCAGAGATTTATGGCTTTTTTAATTCATGAGATAATTTGTAAAGTTGACCAAATCATGTGGGTACAAAATAATGGATTTTTTTTTCAGCAGAAAAAATTACTCAATTATATTTAAAATATAATTTGTTCTCACAAAAACAATTGATGGGGAAATTCTTTTTCCTACAAATGCTCTACCATCCAATTTGCAGGTGAAAAAACAGAGCAATGAGAAAAAGAAATTTCAGATTACAGCAAGACTGGAAGGAGAGGAGAGAATATAAAAAATGTTGCTACAAATGGTCCAAAAAATGTAGAAATATACTGAAAATGCAGACAGAAATTGGTGGTCCTATTATATTTTGATAACATGTGTGGGGTTCTCATGACCATCCAATCATTGATTGTAAGTGATCAGGCCTATCTTTTTCTGTAGAGCTGTCTTTGATAGCAGATCTGCTTCCCTGTTGTACAAAATAATGGACTTGATAAATGCACATGGCAGAATATTTATTTATTTATTTATATAAATTTATGAATGAAATATTCCACTAAACCTTTCCCTTCTCTCTAATTACCAAAACAAAACTTGGGTCAATGTTAATTGTCATTTATTTTGGCTTATTAGATTGTAAGAAAATGGTTGACTAATTCGTTCGTTTTGACATTGTGTTTCTTTTATGATAAAATGTTAAACTTTTTGAATTTTTATTATTAAATTAAATTAAATTTTTATTATTTTTATACATCATACATTTATTTCTTTGTTACACAGTATTATATTAAATTACATTCAATTTAAAAACAGGTTTATTATTCACCACTTACATTTTGCAAAAATCCCCCCTCCCCCCAAAAAAAGTGTACTTACATTTAAAAAAAATAGTGTACTAGTTCTAAGTTTATTTATTATTATTATTATTTAATTGGATGAGTAGATGTTTGTTAAAGTTGTTAGATATCACAATCCTATATAATAATTAAAGATTCTTATCAAGATTTTTTAAATGTAAGTGTTTGATGATGATAAAAGATATGCATCTATCAAAGTAATAAATGTTATTAGTGTGAGATATATATTTTAGGATTTGAAAATATACTTTAAAATGAATTATGTATATCTCAACTTATATAATATTTATTATTTGTTTACCAAATATATAATGTTTATCTAATTCTTTGAATTAATTTAGTCTTTATGAGAGAAAGGGTGATTAAAAAGGGTGTAACATCCTTTTTTTTTAATCTTTAATTTAGTTATGTATAATGTAAATATGATGTATGGTTACGGGCCAAGCAATGTAATATGTAAAATTTGTATATGATAAACAAAATGTATTGTCGACGGTAGACAGACACAAACAAGAGACATGGGGGATAAGTTTCCACGAGAGAGGAGGGTGTCCAAAGGGGAGGATTACCCATGCCTATTAAATCCAAACCATCTTTTCAAATTATCTTTTCTATGAACCTTCTATTTCCTTTGGAGTGTTTCCAAGCCTCAATCATTGAATACATGTAAGAGGGTTGGTGTGTGAAGTCACCTCACATAGTTATTGAGAACATGGGTTGAGTACAAGCAATCATGAGAGAAGTGTGAGAGCCAAGTAAATCCTTTTGGGGAAGAGTGAGAGTCAAGCAAACATGGGAAGAGAAGGGAATTCGTATGAGAAACATGAACAATTTTTACATGTAGATTTTTGGGATAACAAGAGAGTTCCGAGTGTTGAAGATTGAAGGAAGCCATAATGGGCATGTGTAACAGGTTGTTGGAGCCGTAGTTTCATGGAGAGATAGGTTGTAGTTCGGTGAGTAGTTTTTTGTTCAAGAAATTGTCAAGAGAGAAAGTGATTTGCTATTGTGAAAATTCATGCTGTAGTTGTAGATCCATATGGTTCCCAACATAGATATTTCATGTCCAACTTGTGTTGGATCCCTAGAGGGAAGTGGGATAGCCAGAGGGACTGCGTGGAAAAGAAGCGGATCCCATTCCTTGGGTTGTGTGGGTTGAGAGGAAGAGAGTTGGTGGATTGGAATGGTTGTAGGAATTAGTTGTTGAGAGGGGGAAAATAGCCAGTCTTAGGAACCACCGTCTCTTATGGATTCAAAGCCCTAGCTAGGGGGTGACTTATTGTTGAGAATTGGAACAACAAGTCTACGATTGGCTGAAACGTTCATCCTCTGCAGGGGGTTGCATATTTGATAATATAATTGTTCATAACCATTATGTTTAATTATGTTGAATGTTGAGTTAATTGTTGGGCATTTCACTCTGAAGTTTATTTCATTTATTGCTATTTGTTGTGGGTAAAATGATGCATTTTAACCTATGTTTTTATGTGATTGAATGTTGTTGTATGTGCTTAACTTGTGTTGTACATGTTTAAATCAATTACATTTATGTTTTTAATTCATATGTACAATTGCATGAGATTGTTTTCCATGTTGTATATTTTCTACATTTAGAATTGGTATCAAAGTTACAATTTGGTCATTTTTAGAAGTAGTGTGACTCAACTTGGAGGCCGGGTATGTTACAGAGTGATATTAGAGCTTTTGGTTCAACACTTGACCCGTATGGGCCAAGAACCAGTGCGATTTGGCTAAATTCGTTGTTGTAGAGTTTCATCTATGAGAGATTTGGGAAAATTTGTGAAACTGGAGTGAAATCCCCAAATTTCTAAGCAAAATTAGGTTGAATTTGCACTTATAGTAGTTGAGGAGATGACCGATGACATCGATATGCAAGTTGCATAGTTAAAATTGGCCTACAAGGTCAAATTTTGTGTTTTAATAGATTTTGAGGAGTCAATGGCTCATATCACCTTGATTTTGAGATCAACGACCTAGATTCATCCTAAATTTGATCAAAATTTTAAGGTTTTGGGGTTTAGAAAAAATCGTGGACAAATTTGGTTCTTTGAAGAAAAATCATTGATCCCTGATGGAGTTTTTGGGCTTCGACAAAATTCGTGGACAAATTTGGTTCGCCAAGGAAAATCGTCGTTTATCGATGGACTTTTCTAGGTTCGACAAAATTCATGGACAAATCTGGTTCATCAAGGAAAGTTGTTGATCACCGATGGAGTTTTCAGGGTTCGAAAAAATTTGTGGACAAATTTGGTTCACCAAGGAAAATAACCAATCAACGATGGATTTTTTGGGGTTTGACAGAATTCATGGAAAAACAATTGGTTCACCAAGGAAAATTATTGATCATCGATGAAAGGAAAAGTGGAGGATGACATGGTCGAGTCATGGGATGATAGGTGGACATAATCCATGTGTCATGCCATGTCAACCAAATTTCCACATCATCATCCACATGTCATTCCATGTCATACTAATTACTACATTGTCATCCATGTTGTTGGGGATTGGGTGTGACCTAATACGAAACAAATAAACATAACTACAGACAATCGAAGAGGAATACGTTTCAAAGATAAAAGGTCGTGTCTAAAGACATTGTTACAACACTTAAGCATAATGCATTGCGATCTGAACATCACAATGCATGTTAAACATATGCTTGCATATGTTCACTTCATGATCTTGTATGCATGTACTTGTTCATAATGACCCATCAGGTCTACTATATATAGCTTCAAGACCTAACCAACTTCCTTGGAATCGAGAAGATCTTGTCCACATATAATTGTCGATGGTTAGAGTTGACTTCATCAAATCTACATTTTCTAGTTAGCTCGATGGGGATATCCATACATCCAACTCATAGTCGATTGCTTGGATGGTCAATCCACCAACCTAATGTCTTCGACTGTTGGTCAATTGTCTTACCAAAAAGGTTTTCAACTACTTGGACGATTGATGTAGATATCCAGTTGATCGTTCGACCAATTGTTTCTAGATGTTGGTCAGCTGTCTGATTGAATGATTCTAGGAGAAGTGTGATGAACCATCAAAACATGAGGTTCCAACACCCCCCCATCAACACACGACTCTAGAGATTCAAGAGGTGAAATTAAGTCAGTAGGACACCTCCCCATAATTGCATCTTCTTAAAGCCCAAGCATTGTATGGAGCTAGATAAACTTAGCTTCAAATAATGGCTTAGTAAAGATATAAGCTATCTAATCATTTTTTCTGCAATAGACAAGAGAGACAACATTCTCATGAACCAACTATCTCAAATAGTGAGCATGGATCTCAACATGTTTCGTCTTACTGTTAGCAATGTTAAAATATTCGATGTGCCTATTTTACCATAGACAAGATCACAATATTATCACCCAACTAAAGGCACGCAACTTGATCCAGAATTGGATCTAGGATCCTGACAGGGCTAAAAAAGGCTCAAAAATGAAAGTGCTCGGAATCCGACGAACCCAGTTGCATTGCGTCCGTCTCATCTTCCTAATTCTGGCCATATATTTACTTCGACAAACGGGCTTCGTATGCGAAAGATATCGCATTCTGTCCGAAAACCCAAACAAGCAAAAAAATGGGTGACTATACAGTCCATACAGTGCCATGTGGTAGGCTGACTGTACAGGCCGTACGGTCGTACAACTAACGTGGCAGCTTCTGGTGATGACACATCGCAGGTGATGGAGCACATGATAGGTATAGTTGGACCAGTCAAAGGGTGACACATGTCACCACTGTAAGGGTGACACGTGGCACATGTTGACATGGCATGGATGACGTCAGCAGGCTGACTGGGCAGGTACGGTGACAGGTGGCAGGGTACGTGGCAGGTAGGTGGAAGAATCAACATTCGACATGTGGAATTCCTCTATTGGTTGTTGAGGTGCCACGCGACCCAGTCATGGGTTGCCATGTGGCACCCTATGGTTGGTTCTCCGGTTTAAGCAAAATTGGTTGGAGTCCATGGGAGTCGAACCCCGACCTCCCATAGTGTATGGACTGGCAGGGACGGGCTAGCCAACCCGCCCTCGATTGGTTCTTAACAACTATAAGGTAAAATGATTATTTGAATTGATTGGAATCGGTATTCGGAGGGGGGAAAGGGTCGGCGCTTAGCCCCAGCCCTCGGCACTTAACATACGATGTGACCGCCCCACATAACCAGGAGCGTGGGGGTTTAAAACTGCACAGGATAGGGGTGCACCCTCTGCCATAAGATCGGGGCTATAGCCAACTATTAGGGCTCAGTTATATATTGATAGCCTATGGACCTATGCAAGCACCCCACGACTAGGAGCTAGCACTGGGTATGGGCCAGAGCTCAGCCCTTTAGGCTGGCGCTTGGCCATATTAAGTGCATGTGACCGAGAATAGGGGGCACGCACCCAGCCCTAGGGGCTAATTCCCATATTTTTATACAAAATTGGTTTTTTATTGTATAGTTTTGACTTTTATTTGATTTCTATGCCTGTTAATGATGGATTTTATCCATTTTTGGGAGATATTGGGCATTTTTGGAGGCCAAATTTTGGGAGGAAGTTGGGGATGGATAACCAACTTCAAATCTATAAAAACCAGGCCTGTTTGAGGCCATAGAGGACAGTCAGAGCAGAGTTATGTTGAAGGGAAGCCAAGCCAAAGCCATTTTTATGTAGGGAAGCTATTGAGGAGCAGAAACTTGCGGGCCATTTCTGGGAGCTCCGGACATCCGTTTTGTGTGTCGTTTTCTTTGCTGGGTTCTAGAGATCTGGAAGAACATGACCAAATCAGGGTTGTAGCCAATTGGAACTGCTGCGATGTACTTTTGATCTTTTGAACAGAAATAAAGAAGCCTCCCCCACAGAGACAAAGGCCCGGAGACGTAGGCAACGTTGTGTCAAACTCCGTTATCAATCCTCTTGTTATGGCTTGTTGTTTATTACTTCATTTTAGATCTTCATATGTGTATATGGCTGTCATAATTCCTCTCTTTTCCTCACTATTTCATTAAGCTTCTTAAAAGGGTTAATTAACACATGGAATTTAAAACTCAACCATAGTCATTAAAAAATCCTACGGATCAAGTGGTATCAGAGCTAGTTGACGTTTGGATTTGAGTTTTGCATGTTAACCAGGGAAAAGCTACAGTGTGGTGAAGGCGAGCTTATTGTAGAGAATCCCTTAATTGGATTAAGAAAGAGAGCTTCTCACAACAAGAAGATGGCATCGGAAGAAGGGTTTTCTCAGGATGAGAAAGAGTTCCGGAAAACTTTCCTTGCTATGTCGAAGATGGTGAAAGTTTTGTACAAGGATTACTTGGAACGAAAGAGACCAGTTTTGGGTGAATCTTCAAAGGGAAAAAGTGAAGAGGAAGAGGATCATCCTCAGATTCCTCCTTCACCTCCATCATCACCTTCTTCTTCTCCTTCTTCTTCAAGTTCAAGTTCTAAA
>SNQJ01S0027778.1:42962-53886 GCA_010110895.2 Picea sitchensis
AAGCAATCATCATCAAATGCACATAACAAAGCAGTGCACAATCAAATTTTCAATTTCATCTAAGTATGTGGACGAAGTAACATGTGATGTAGTGTCGTTAAGAGAATGTGGAATGGTCTTAGGTAGTCCATACTTATATGATCATAAGGCAATCTTCTACAGAACAAAGAATCAATATCAATTCACCAAAGAAGGTCAAGATTATGTGGTTCATGCTCATCATGTTAAAGAAAATAAAACACTTCAAACAATGGAATAATTAAAGAAGGCAGTGCAAGCAAGCAACAAACCAATAATTGTTTCAAATGAAGTAATCGATCTTAAGCAAGAACAAGAAATGATTGTTGAATGGAAAATCAATCATAAGTTGCTTCAAGAAAAGCTCATGTCGTGCAAATATTTCAAGTATATCAGTTCATTTGCAGTTGTCTTTTTGATGCTATCATTAGTAATGTTGTCTACATGGATGATAGTGGCTTCTGTAAGATGTAACAGGGTTCAAATGGCTAACAATATACTATCAGTTGTCATGATTATGTTACAGTTGATCTTGATGAGACATGTGCATAGGACAGAGTTCAGAGACAGAGGACAAGCCGGGTGGCATATCTTGAGCTTGTTGACTAGTCAGTAACCTTTTGGGGACCAAAAGGTCTTTTAGTGGGGAGGTGTGATCCAAAATCGGATCCAGGAGCTTGACAAGGCTAAAAAAGGCTCAAAAATGAAAGTGCTTATAATCCGATGAAACTAGCGCCATTGCGTCCATCTCGTCTTCCTGATTCCAGCCATATATTTACTTTGTCAAACGGGCTTCATATGAGAAAGATATCGCATTCTGTCCGAAAACCCAAACAGGCAAAAAAATGGGTGACTGTACAGTCCATACAGTCTATACAGTCCATACAGTGCCACGTGCCAGGCTGACTGTACAGGCCGTACGACCGTATAGCTGACGTGCCAACTTTTGGTGACGACACATGGTAGGTGATGGAGCACATGATAGGTACAGTTGGACTAGTCAGAGGGTGACACGTGTCACCACTGTAAGGGTGACACATGGCACAGGCTGACGTGGCATGGATGACGTCAACAAGCTGACTGGGCAAGTACGGTGACAGGTGGCAGGGTACGTGGCAGGCAGGTGGATGAATCAACGTTTGACACGTGGCATTCCTCTATTGGTTTTTGAGGTGCCACGTGGCCCAGTCATGGGCTGCCACATGGCACCCTGTGGTTGGTTGTCCGGTTTAAGAAAAATTGGTTGGAGTCCACGGGAGTCGAACCCCCAACCTCCCATAGCGTATGGACTGGCAGGGCTGGGCTAGCCAACCTGCCCTCAATTGGTTCTTAATAAATATATGTTAAAATGATTATTTGAATTGACTAGAATTGGTATTCGGAGGGGGGAAAGGGTCGGGGCTTAGCCCCAGCCCTCGACACTTAACAAACGATGTGACCGACCCACGTAACCAGGAGCGCGGGGGGTTAAACCTGCGTGTGAATATTGGATGGGGGGCCACGGATAGGGGCACACCCTCCGCCATAAGACCAGGGCTATAGCCAACTGTTGGGGCTCGGTTATATATTGATAGCCTGTGGACCTATGCAAGCGCCCCATGACCAGGCGCCAGGTATGGGCTAGCGCTCAGCCCTTTAGGCTGGAGCTTGGCCATATTAAGTGCATGTGACCGAGAATAGGGGGCGCGCGCCCAGACCTAGGGGCTAATTCCCATATTTTTAAACAAAAGTGGTTTTTTATTGTATAGTTTTGATTTTTATTTGATTTCTATGCCTGTTAATGATGGATTTTATCCATTTTTGGGAGATATTGGGCATTTTTGGAGGCCAAATTTTGGGAGGAAGTTGGGGATGGATAACCAACTTCAGATTTATAAAAACCAGGCCTATTTGAGGCCATAGAGGACATTCAGAGAAGATTTATGCTGAAGGGAAGCCAAGCCAAAGCCATTTTTATGCAGGGAAGCTATTGAGGAGCAGACGCTTGTGGGCCATTTCTGGGAGCTCCGGACATCTGTTTTGCGTGCCATTTTCTTTGTTGGGTTCTAGAGATCTGGAAGAACATGACCAGATCAGTATATTAGCCAATTGGCACTACTGCAATGTACTTTTGAGCTTTTGAACAGAAATAAAGAAGCCTCCCCGACAGAGACAAAGGCCCAGAGACATAGGCAACGTTGTGCCGAACTCTGTTATCAATCCTCTTGTTATGGTTTGTTGTTTATTACTTCATTTAAGATCTACATATGTGTATATGTCTATCGTAATTCCTCTCGTTTCCTCATTCTTTCATTAATCTTCTTAAAAGGGTTAATTAACACATGCAATTTAAAACTCAACCATAGTCATTAAAAAATCCTACGGATCACAACTACCCCCAAGCACCATAACCTTTTCTAGATAGAATGATTTTGGAAGTAGCACTAGAACCAACAAATAACCAAGAGAGTGCATCTTTCTCCAAAGATGGCACACCAGACAAAAATTCCCAAAACCACAGAATAAGAAAAATACTCAACTGCAATAGTTGCAGTGGTACTCACCAAAAATACCACCAAGAATATCAAAATACCATCAATAATGTCACCAAGAATACCACCAAGAGATACTAGAAGGTAGGGTGCATATCTTAGGCTATATAGCTCTAGAGAGAGAGACCAAGAATCACCCCAGAAGATCCACCTTCCATTGCTATAGATGCAGCTCCAAACTTGCACCATACTTCAGATAGTGAGTCAAGTGGGTGAGTACAAATGAGCTAGAGCACCCTCTATTTATATTGGTTCTTGTCTTGTGTTTGGATAGACTTGTCATTTTAAAGGCTAATACCTTAATATTAATTATCTTACTGAGTCAACTTGTCTTCTAGGGTTTGTACACATTTGTTTAGGTTTTTCTAGCTTCTAGAATATTCTAATCTAGTTAGAGGTTACACATGGAGGTTGATACCTCCCGCAACTACCATAATATCAACACTCCCTCCTAGCTAGGGAGGTATTAACAGGTAGCATCATCATACACACATAGGCTATCTCATGATCACACATATCAAACCACGAGCATCATCATTACTATCCATCTAGTTGGCAATCTCCTCCAACACTACTGGTTGGCACACTAGCCTAGGAATCTTCAACATTACTGGTAGTCTCCATGGAAATACAATAGTAGTACATAGTTACTACAATTCCATCCAATATATCACAACAATGTTGATCCATATTAGTACACAACTACTATCTAGTGGTACACAACCACTCCTAGTAGTGCACAACTACTACCTAGTGACACACATTCACTACCAGTGGAACACATCCACCACAATAGTACATAGCTAATGTCCAGAGACATACAGTCTCCACTGCAATCAAATAGTAGCTACATAAGCTATCATCATGCAGTACAATAATCTCCTGGCATCAAATCATATTAGCATCTGCATCATCTCTCGAGGCCATACTCCATCTGGGTAATCAAGCATGATGTTGAATAAGTCATGTGTTGAACTTAGTGCACTCAAAAAAGTGTCTCTCATAAGTCACCCACTCAACAGAATTATACAGGGACCATTATTCTAATCTGGACATATGTCCTAGAAGAATAGTTGTCCTAACATATGCTAAAAGCCTCGCAATGGGATACAAGGACCATTCTTCTAATCTGGTGATACGTCCTAGAAGAAAGCTAGTCCTCCCAGATGTTCAAATCCATGCCATGGACTACAAGGACCATTATTCTAATATGGAAATACATCCTAGAATAATGTTAGTCCCAAACTATTTTCTAATCGGGTCACCATATGTACCATAGAGATCAATCTCTACCCATATGTGCCTTAGAAAATATCAGTTCCATATCAACCACCCTAATCAAGATGCCATGTCCTTAGGGGGCGAAGTGTTCAAACTGATTGGGCCACTGAATGTGCCTCGGGAGAATATCAGTCCTGGACCATTTTCCTAATCGGGCCACAATCTGTGCCTTAGGAAAATACCAATCCATGATATGTCAAGAATCTATCAACCTGGACCATTCTTTGTAGGGAGAATGTCTGTCCAGTAGCAATTTGTTCTGTCTAGACCATTCTCTACCTAGAGAATGTATGTGCACCAACACATTGACCATCCAGGATGTCATATATAAACACTCCCTCCCAACTGAGGAATTTATCTCCTCTCTTTCAACCAAGGGATCAATATCCACAAGTCCTAGCTTGTCCCTCAAGTATGCAAACTTTATCTTGGACAAAGGTTTCATCAAAATATCAGCTACCTAGTCATCAGTTGTTATTGGATAAATCGGTAGGTACGGACACTAACTAATCTCCTTAGATCCACCTAGATATAGAACAAAACACACCAGAACATGACACTTTCCTTAAGTTTTAAATATTAAATTTACTAACTAAAGAGGGATAGATGACATACTGTTTAAACGTCGCTTCCTCTCGCCATTGCCATCCTAGCTCCGTTCCAACGCTCATACAATGATGAACCTGCAAAATAACGCAACCAAACAAAGTGATAGTAATAGCATAAACTCAATATAAACCTATGTATGTGATCAAGGAATCATACAATAAAACACAACAAGATTTATAGGAAAAAATCATATTACTGTATCGTATTAAATGTGAAAGAGAGATTACAACCATGGCCTTGATGTTGTAAGGTCCCTTCCAACTTTCCTATGTTCCCTACACACTTTTTTCTCCAAGGATTCTTAAACCATGGATCTGATAGCTACTCACAACCTATCTTGACAAAGAAAATCCCAAAGCCACTCTAACCAAGCTAACAATCCCAAGACAAAAACCACTAACTTTCTCCATGAGAGCTCCTCTCCTTTTATAAGCTGAAGAGGATAAGGTGAGGAGGTTAGGATGATCCCACTAAATCATGAAAGAGAGTAAGATCCAAACCATTCGGATGCCACCTCACCATGGAAGTTTCTCCTTCTAGAAGCATAAAAAAGATGCTCGTTTTTCCCACGTATGAGCATTCTTGCACCCTGCTTATAGAGAAACCTGCCAACCTCTCGCAACCCAACTATGGTGTAGCCTATGAGAATCATGCATTCTCTCACCCTAGCTATAATGCAACCTGCGAACTTCCTTTTTATAGGGTTTTTACAAAGGAAAATGCAACTTCTTTTCTCAGGAAAAGTTCTTCTCCCTTCTCTCTTCAGGAACTCAGGCCACTGACCCCTCTGAAGGCAACATATAGGTTTACATCATTAACGGTCATAAGGATGATGAAAATAATGTGTAACAGAGAGCCCCCCCGAAGTATGAAGTTAGAACAAAGTGATAGCTGAAATACTTTGTTGAGTGTGTGTAGGGAACACGGAACAGTCGGTCGAAAACCCGCCAACAAAAAAGGAAATACAATACAATAATATATCATCAATGAGGTAGGCATTCCCATACTTAGAATACAAATGAATCAAAGAATAAATGCTGACATACGAAGATCCATATTAAGTAAGACAGGTCATGGCCACCAAACATACACTATGGATCCATGCCGATATGACTCAAATTTAAACATAGCCACCAAAAATACATTGTGGATCTATGTGTTAAGGACTCAAATTTGAACATAGCCACCAAAAATACATTATGGATCTATGTGTTAAGGACTCAAATTTGAACATAGCCACCAAACATACAATGCGGATCTATGTAAAAGTACACTGAATATATTCCAATGCAACCTGAATCTGACAGAAAAGATCCAGGGTCTTCATATCCACCACTCTATAGTACGAATCTAACCATGTGAATACATGTGCTAGAGTCGAACATGGTAGAAACCACTTGATTACCGGTCAATGATGAGAATCGTTAACAAGTGTGAGGGAAATCACCATTAATGTCAATGACTCCCAAGGTACACTAGTACAGTCCAACGAATGTGAATTAATGAGCTGAAGTCGAACACTCGGTGGAATCTCCCAATCAGGGGTCGATAATGAAAACCCACTGTTGAAAGTGAGGAAACATGCCTTTGAGGCATGCAAATTCCAAGGTACCAATTGGTTTCTAAGTCTAATTCTTGGATAATGAGTTGAAGTCGATAGGAAAAGACTCGTCACAGGAGGGCCTTAATGTATCCCACATCAATGACATGAAACAAGTAACAATATTTGATGTAGGTCAAAGTAACAAGTGATTCAGGATTGACTCAGGGATGGCCGACGCAATAGAAGGATTAAAGACTGTAGAAATGGTTGATGCAATAGAAGGCTTTTTGGGTTGAATTTCTCTTTGAACATATTGACGACACAACAACTGTTTTGGAAATACCGACTCAACAACAAGGATCACAAACCAATTTGTAATCTTATAGGAGTATGATCAGGAGACAAGTGGATTTTCCAACCTAGACACAAGGCGAGTGAAAGGGTGTCATGTTCAAAAGCGACTCTTCCATGGAATATAGGTTTAGACACATTTATTTCCCAATTTTTCCCCCACCATTTCTGGTGAGTACCTCTTTATTTTTACGCAAGCTTGAGGAGGATAACATATGCTTGTCAATTTAAGCTCATCCCTTGGACGATTCCCTTGAAGTATGTTTAACTAACTCTAAGAAGGAGTGGTTCGGTCCCATATGGGTCTTTCGATGTTTGTTTAACGAGTCCAAAGAAATAAAACTC
The DNA here is from genome assembly GCA_010110895.2 of Picea sitchensis. Lineage (NCBI taxonomy): Eukaryota > Viridiplantae > Streptophyta > Pinopsida > Pinales > Pinaceae > Picea > Picea sitchensis. Next base: position 49,641 of record SNQJ01S0027778.1, read on the forward strand.
GGGGTTTTTTCATGTTTATAGAGTTTGAAAAACACTTAAAGAGAACTCTCTTAGTTCCTTTTTCATAAAATAGTTTGACATGACCAAAAAAGTGATAAACTATTGCCCATCGAATGTTTTATTCAAATACTTTTACGAGCATGAATAGAACAAGGTCGCTCGACAATATTTTCATGTTTAGAGAGTCTGAAAAGAGCTTAAAGGGAACTCCAATGGGTTCCTTTTTTGTATAACCTTTACGAGTCCGAAAAAGTTATAAAAGTATACTCGATTGCATTCTCACGTATTTACAAGCACGAGAAAGAACAAAGACTAAGATCATAATTGTTTTCATTTTTACACAAGATTTAAAAAAAAACAAAACTATGTTTGGGATAGATTTTAATTTTTACACAAGCTTAAAAACTAAACAAAACTATGCTTGGACCTGGTTTCATTTTTACACAAGCTTGAACCAGACGAAACTATGCTTGAGGTAGGTGGTTTCATTTTTACACAAGCTTGAACCATAGAAAACTATGCTTGCGACTTCCCAATGCATGGTTGGTACTTAGCCCCCAGCTTAGGAAGCTAGTGGCTCTAACTTCAACATGAAGTCCAGAGGCTGTAAGCAATGTTCCCCAAGCTTCATTTCATCCAACTGGAAAGATGAATGAAATGAAGCTTCAAATACTAGACGCAAGACTTGACCCAAATGGAGAGGGGGAAGTTGTTTCATTTTTTAATGAGCTTGACACATGAGAAGAACTATGCTCATAACCTCTATTTCATTTTTTAACGAGGTTTCCACAGAGACAAAAAAACTATCTCGTAAGTGGTTTCATTTTTTAACAAGCTTGAATTTAGAAAACTCTGCTCAAAGACCTCTGTTTCATTTTTTAACAAGGTTTCCTCAGAGATGTAAAAACTATCCTCGAAGTCTTGTTGATCATGGATTCCAAGAGGACAATGCTCTGGAAGGACACCATGTCAAGGGACAAAACTCAGTCACGGCTTCCAAGAGGTCTTTACTGGAAGGAAGAAATACACTCTGGAAGGACACCATGTCGAGGGTCATGACAGGAGTAAAGAGATCGGGCTCTAACAACCCTATTGAAGAGATCACCATGTCAACTATTAGATCTAAGTCATCAAAAGTTGAAGTCATGGGCGACAACGCCACATAATTGACCTATGGTCGGGGCGATACTGTGTGCATATAAGAACCATTTAGGGAGGCAATCTAGTTGGGGTCAATGAATGAAAGTTGATCTATAGTCACAACTCGTCCATCGTGAGGGAAAAATATCACACGAAAAAGAGTAGACACAATAGCTTTCATGGCATAGACATAATCTCTCCCAAGGAGTAAAGCAAAATCCAAGGGGTCTTGGACTACCATGAAATCAATAAAGACAATTTTCCCTCCCAAAGTTACAGGAAATTGAGGAAGGGTCCCTAAAGTTTGACTGGTTCTTCTATTAAACACTATCAAATTCTGCGTAGCCGGGGCAAGCTGAGGACAACCCAAAGCTTGCCAAGCAAAAGAGAACAAAATGCTAACAGATGCACCTTCATCTATTAGTGTCCGAGGAACATCTTGACCACAAACCTGTACTGTAATATGGAAATGAATGTGAGAGGGAAGACGAGGTCCAATTAGCACACCCCAATCAAAATGGATGGCCTCATAACTTGGAGGGGGTTCCATGGGAGAAGGAGGAATAGCCCCCGGCATGGTAGATTCTGTATCAATAAGAAAAATGTGGGCAGTATCAGGTTTACTCTCTAGCGAGAGAGTAGGATCGACTGATGGAGAGATCAGATTGACCACTTGAGTTTCATTCTCCAAGAAGAGAATGGGGTCGACAGATGGAAACAGATCGACCACTTGGGTGACACTCTCTAACGGGAGAGTGGGATCGACCGAGGATGGGATCAGATCGACCACTTTAGTTTCACTCTCTGAGGGGAGAGTGGGATTGACCAAGGATGGTATCAGATCAACCACTTTGTCAACTGGTTCAACTAAGGACATGACCAGATTGACGACATGATCAACCAGATTGATTGGTGAAGGGACTGGAGTGATCATTCCATCAACTATTGGAGGGTTGAGAGAAAGTTTACGGTAAGAAACTGGAAGTTGAGGTTGTGAAACAGTCATGTCTTCCAGTAATTTCGAGGCTTCGTCCATATGAGGACAAAGGTGAGTGAGATGACTCCCTTTGCATAACATACACGGGAACTTGACTCTACTTTTCTTCTTCCCAACCATATCATGACTGGTTGAAGGGGGGTCGTCAGCATGTTGTTCAGAGGATGACACCATGGTCTGGAAAGGAGATGTAGACCATGCTTCTATAACCTTGGATAGACCAGGGCAATCCTTAAGAAGATGGCTACTCTTACAAAGCTTGCAAGGGTACTTGGGCTTACGGGTTGTTTGGGTGATCTTGACATCATCAACACTCCCAACATGAGTAACATTAACTGGTTGTTTTCCAACATGTTTAGCAATGGTTGGAGGTTTTGACCCTTTTTTATCTTTCTTCTTCTTAATATTTTGTTTCTTCTTCTTCTTATTCACCGGGTTACTAGCTTCAGAACTTTCACTCGACGAAGAAGATGAAACGGAAGGAGACCTTGCAAGCGAAGAAGGCGAAGAAGACCTTACTGGTGAAGAGGGTGAAGGATCAACATGAGGTTGATGCTCTTGGGGGGAAGTGCTTGTGACTGAAGCACTAACTGCATTCGGGATTACCTGAGTGGAAAACAACCATACCAGTAATCCAATTGTGAGACCTGGAAGGCTCAAAGTAGCAATATGGGGAGGACCAATGTTTCCATAAGAAGGAAAAATAAAAGGTTCCCCTGGAGCAGGGGTTTCTTCATTAGTCATTCCGGGAAATGACGCCATTAAATAAATATTCAATCTAGAGTCCTCTAAGGAAAACAAACAGCACACGCTAAAAATCTAGTAAGCAAACAAGCAAACAAAACATTCTCACAATGAATGCACTAGTTGGTGATGAAATCCAATGTCGTGGGAACAATGTAATAAGGGGTTGAGATAGAGAGGGTGGAAAAGTTACGTTGATGACCTACTTAATGGACTTACACCCTGGTGCAAGATCCCACACATAATCGTGGGTATACCCTCCAAAGAGCCCGAGTGAGTTTGGCCAATGTCGATTCTAGGTACCGTGAAGACTTGCCCCTCCACAGTCACCTCGTGTAAACAACCTAGAAAGATAGGCCACTAAGGTTACCAATTACTATAGTGATGCCTGGGGAAATAGTCAACAGTCTGATCCACGCGCAAGGGCAGGGTATCTAGCCCGAAATCAACTTGAAAGGCTTCCACTCATCATTGTGGGTATACCTTCAAATGACCCCCATAATACGTGCAATCCCTACACCAAGACCAACAAAGTAGGGTGAGTAACTCTGCCAATCTCAATGCAACCTCGTGATTGACCCTTGTGTTAGAAGGGCTTCCCAGGACAAAATGTAATAAGTGGATTTAACCGCTCCCTAACTCAAGATTCTATGTTTTTTTGCAACTTTGGAAAGTTATCTTTCACACCAATTCCAAAGCCCTATAACTAATCTAATGTAGGTTTGCTACCAGAAAGTATAAAAAATATCTAATCAATTTTTATAAGCGCTTTATTTTATGGATGTTGTTATTCAAAAGGAAAATGGCATGAACAATATGGTGTTTTGAATGGCCCAAAAGTTATGCAAAGAGATGAATATTCAATCTTTTCATTTTGATGAAAGCTATGCTATGAGAAGGAGAAAACATTTATTATTCCCATATGCACAATGTCCCAAAATCTTAAAACTCATCAATATCAATATTCTCAAGAAATGAGCAAAAAGACTGTACACCAATGCACGATTCATGGGGGCCCCCGGCCATGAGGGGGAATTTTTTTCATAATTTAAGATCAAAAAATTCCAAGAATCATGCAATTCTGCTACTTCAAATGCAAGGATGCCCCCAATCCAATATAAAGAAAGAAATTAAATCTTTTTGTTTCAAAATTTTCACTAAAAGCAATAATGAACTTTGTTAAAACAAAGAAACCCAAACTAAAAGTTTTCTTTTAAAGCGAACTATTCAAAAGAAATCTGATCTTTCCCTAAACAATTCGAAAGAAAACACACGCTTTGTAATTGAAAGACACTCAAAGCAAGAGACTAATCCTTCAAAACCAAACAAAGCAAAGATGGCTAAAAGCAACTCAAAGAATGTCAA